>JBBBDQ010000219.1:2052500-2180000 GCA_037127315.1 Ascarosepion bandense
AATCCACACACACACACACACACACACACACACACATATATATATATATATATATATATATATATATATGATTGAACCTTAACACGAGAATAAAGAGCTAAAGTATTTCTAGTCATTTTATATTCCTCTTGTTTGCATGATTGATTTTTATAATTCGGTTTTGGATAAGCGGCGCGACTAGTAATATTCACTGAGATGAGATATGATAAATTGTGCGTAAATATCGTTTTGATAGCTACAATCACAGCACGGTGCAAATATTCGTCTTCATTTGCTTGTTCCAATGACGCTAAAATTGGAGAAAACCGTGTGGTACATCTTCCTAGGATCTCCGGTTTATTCACTTGATTTGATTATTTTGTAGTAAACACGTCCGTCATGCTTGTCTTCTTAAAATCATTATCTTTATCCTATATTTGCGTTGTTATGTTCTATTTTTTAACTATATTTTTATATTTTTTAGCTTGTTTACATGACCTACTTTTCTAACATATGAGCCATAATAAAAGGCGGTAATTATTTCACGTCTACTGAGAACTGATAATACCCGCGTTCTGTTGTTTTATTTTAAACGTTAATTTTGTATAAGTATTTGCATGAATTTATGGGACGTATAACTTCAGACTGATATTTCGTTTCAAACAAATTAAATTGCAAAATATATTTAATCCATCAATGTCTATTTTAAAATTTAACTGGTAGTTGTCATTATTGGATTAGAAATTAGAAACCTATAAATAAGAACTGACATTAATAAAACTATAATTATACCAGATATTTTAGAGACCTGTAATTAATAACGTATTTTTGATTAATTATATATATATATATATATTCAGTTAGATAGGTGTGAATTTGTGACTCACAAACACGTAAAACCCAGGGTCACAAATGCAAAACTATCTAACTGAATATGTTAACTCTATCACTGATATTGAGCGCTTTCAAATAAATCCTGCGCATATATAATATATTAAATAATATATATAAAACAAATTGCATGTATATATATATATATATATATATATATATATATATATACACATTTTACACACACTCTCTCTTTCTCTCTCTCTCTCTCTCTCTCTCTCTCTCTCTATATATATATATATATATATATATATATATATATATAATAAAACGAGATTATAATTATACTCGTGTCAAAAACCTTCCTCGAAAACTTTCGACAGAGGGAAAAATGGTTTTAAAAAAAGAAAGACCATAGTACATGAACGTCAGTCAGAAAAAACCCCGATGCGAGTAATCATCTATCAAAAAGCTCTCAACACAGAGTTAGAGCGAAATAAATGAATAACACCTAATGAGCCAGACGAACCTACCTAGGTTTCATCTCAACGGATCGTCAGTTAAAGCTGGCTATATATATAATTAAATTTGTTATTGTTGGGACGCCCGCTCCTATTCGGCTATAATGGACTATTCCATTACTATGTAAAGTAATGGTGGCATCTACGTGAAGAGAGTGTGCCGAGCAGCCGTACTCTCTACGATGTAGAGGGCGCTATGGGTAGAGGGCGCTCTCTGCTTCCGAGCAGAGAGCTATAACCCAGTCGTGGTTCCGCCGAAGGTTAGAGGCACGACTGGGCAAAAATAGACAGACATTTTTTGGCCGGGCCATATAGCCCGGAAATCCCAGTTATAACTGACCATGTGTCACATGTTGCCTTTACTGGGAGGGACAACTAAATATAGAGTGCGCCGAGCAGCCGATCGGCAAGTCAGTCGTAGACTTCTGGTGACGACCCGGAAGTACCCATTGCTCATACTACGTCTTACGACGGTTGAGACGATTAACCTTTATTCTTGTATTGGATACGAATAACCTTTGTAAATACTATTTTCACGGAATACAACAATTAACCTATTCCTGTTGTTGAGTTATTTATTCTTACGACATAACAGTTATGCAATTAAAAATTAAAAATATATTGCGCCACGGAAATTTCTATGTTTCGAGATTTATATCGCGTCATTAGGCAATGTTAGATGTTAGTTTTGAAAATGATTTTTATTTAAATACGAAAAACAATACGTTTCGTTATTTATAGATATGAGAAGACATAAAATTTATGCGTGTGTTCTATCTAATGATCACAATAGATATTCACATTAAAATTTGACATGTATTTTTATATTTTTAGGGGATACATGCTTTCATCCATCATTGTCTCCTGTATTTAAGTGAAAATCATTTTCCCAACTAACATCTAACATTGCCTGATGACGAGATAGATATATCGAATATAGAAATGTCCATGGCGCAATGCATTTTCAATTGCATAACAAATTTAATTATATAATTATATTATGGTCTAAAATATTTATTGTATTGAGCACTTTATTTTTAAAAAAGTAAATGCCAGAGAACTCAAAATCGTAAAACCTTGGCTGCTCTTTACCTGAATATATATATATATATATATATATATATATATATATATATATATATATATCAAACCTTCATGAAATTAGCTCGAAATTGCACTACATGAATAACTCAGCACACATATTTTTAATATTACATTTTGAAGGCAATTAAGGTAACAAACAAATTTGTTTTAGTAACAAATAAATAAGTATATTTTAACAAAACTACATATGTGACGTGAAAAAGATTGTCAGTAGCAAGCAATGTCTAATGAAATTAAATTGCTCACTTGAAAAGTTTACAAGTATAAGCCAATTAAAATATGTAATGCAGAAATAAGGAGTTGTCTCGTTTATACTGTATTTTGAAAAGTTTTCTGAAATAGATTTAAAATATAATGTGTAGAAAAGATATTTTCTTGTGTGAATGTTCAAGATGTAATTTACAGTAATAATCACTGAATGTTTCTGTAAGTGTTTTGTGTGATGAACAGTTTGTTGAAAAATGTTCTGTATGAGGGAAAATTTGTTGAAATAGTTTGTTGAAGAATATTTTCAGTGATCAAAAAGTTTGCTGATTTTAGCATGGCAGTTTGAGTGAGTGAGTGAGTGGATGAGAGAATTCTTGTATTGTTATTGTCGAAGTATTTAACATTAAGTCCAACGATCAACAGATGAGAAGAAGACGACAGTAGAAGTTGGATTCACCAGTGATTGCTAGCTGAAGTTTGTAGTGACGTGGAGTCTGTGGGCAGATGAATACTCACTTAATAAAGAAACGAAATCTACGGTTTAAATACCTTTCACGGTGGATCAGAACGTCTCGGCTGGAAAATTATGTCTTCATGCTGAATTTTTTAAGAGTAAATTAAGTCTATTTTTCAGAAAAATTGCACAAAATTTGACTAGCAAAAACAAAACGATAAACAAATTGTCGTCAAGCTGGATATTCTCACCACAATATATATATATATATATATATATATATATATATATATTGTTGCGAGAATATCCACGGCAACAAAGAAAAGAGTCTTAAAGACGCTCATATTCATAACAACTAACAAAAAATTCCTTAGAAACGAAGAAGTCATTTCACCCCAAGCAAGGCATTTCACTGCCACTATTGCATTTTGTCAAGAACACGGAGGAGAATAGCATGGGCACCCGACCAGATGTAGCAGCAGTATTCAATACACGTGCAGATGGTAGATTTATACATGTGCAGGATAGATTCAGACGGAAAAAAAATTCCGGGCCCTGCACAGAGAACCGACTTTCATAGCAGCATATATATATATATATATATATATATATATATATATATATATATATATGCCTGAGAATGCCAGCTGCAGACGCCTGCACAGACAAATCGATACCCGCATACAGAGACCATTTGTGGTTTCTAATGCAACTATATTGATTGGACCTTAGTTAGTTTCTAGGAGAGAGTACAATATCTAATGTAAACAATATATATATATATATATATATATATATATATATATATATATATATATAATGTGAAGGAATGAATTTGAACACTCTGTCGTGTGTTTACATTTGTATATAACACGCTAAATACACCTTCCTCTACCGAGTGCCCATAGCTCAGAGATAGAATCGTCGACTGATGTCAAGTGAATCGGGTTTCAATAGAAGCAATCGCATGTCTAACCGTACTGATGAGCTGTGATACAGCGAAACAAATCTTTTTGAGGATATATATATATATATGCATACACACACAGATATATATATATATATATATATATATATATATATATATATATATATATAACCGATGAGTGTATGCATTTGTCTATTAGCACATGTTGAAGACTTATATGTAACTGAGAATGAAAGAAAAATGAACTGGCCTAAGGTAAGTTAGAAATAAACTGATCGATCTGGGAGTTTTGAAGCACCTTAACGGTCGACGATTCGAATCACGTCCTCCAAAAACTTCCCTGTCTCCAAATTTCGCTCAGTTAACCTCCAGCAACGGAACAGCCATAACTGACTGCTTACGCGCACTTCACGCTTGTTATCATTTTCATTGGCTCAACGTTTATTCCTTTTCAATTCACCAATGAATTCTCTTGCTGATCGAATTCCCTCTTGGTTCTCCGTCGCTTTTATGAAGCCATTATCGACTCATCGACTGTTATCGGTATCCTGTTAGGGTCTCTGCAAACCACCAGACACCCCACCTTTCCTTGGCTATGTCCACCATCTTAGACCGAGCAATGTATCGAAATGCTCATGGCTGAGACACTCTCACCGCTTTCTTTTTTTCTTCATCAATTTCATCCATGTCTGACTTCGTTTTTTTTATTTGCTTGTTGTTCAAAATTTTTTCTCTTTCTTTTCTTCATTTTTTCTACATATATTTTAAGCAATTTTTATATTTTATTTCCCAATCTCACTTCCTGCCTTTTCTCGTGTTTACACTCTCTTTTATTTTTAACTTTCATTTTCCCACTCTTGTCTCATTCTATTTGTCTCTGAGTTACACCACCCATTTGCCCACTTACACACTTGTCCTCTTAAAAAAAGAATTCAGCACTATTTAGTAAGCCTAATGCTTAATAACTCATCTAAATTGTTTGTAGAATTCCAATTTCAGCATAATCAGAAGCAATAGACTGAAATATCGGCACCGTTGAACGCCAGCAACCATGAAGATGACGCCTATTATCTGAAATCAAACTATGAACTCTGCAGTGAACGACTCATTTTTCAGATGGGGTGAATCTATTAAATCTGTTCCACACTCTCTTAATTTAATTCAATAAATGCGATCATTTTCAACAGATTAAACACTTTATTAGTTCGCTTAAAAAAACGTTTTTTTTTTAACAAACATCCAACATCTTACGTAGGTTCTAACTAAATATCTCATATTTTCTCAGACTTTTCCTTATAGAAAATATATTGGCCTCAAACCTGCCGAACTGCTGCTCCATTATATACAAACAAAAGAAGCGCAGTTTCAATTTCAACTGAGAGTGTTCAATAACAGTTCATACACTTCCTGAAAATTGGATAGTGAATTCGTTATGCAGGAAAGTGAGCGCATTCTCCTAAATAATTAAGTTTACGGCACTATCACGTTAAAAAACCAGTTCCCGTACAGTCATCAAAGTTAAGCAACGCTGAGACTGGTCAGTACCTAAAACCAGTTTTTTTCTCAAGCGTTTTTAATGGACTGTGGACTTGAATAAATAAAACACTAGGGTTTGCTTTTAAATTAAAAAATAAGTCACGAAATCTAAAAATAATAAAGAAGTCTGCTGAAATAAAGATTTATTTTAAAGACATTACATTGCATAATTAAGCGATATATATATATATATGCAATTTCTAGTAAGTATTATATTATTTATATATTATATATGTGCGATACTTATTTGAAAGCGCTCAATATCAGTGATAGAGCTAACATATCTGACGATCGCAAAAGTGTGAACCCAGAGTCACAAACTCACACCTATCTAACTAAATATATACATAATACGCTTCTGCTAACTTTAATGCGCACCTAGTTACCTTTCAGGGAGCATAATTCCGCTGGGGACGCACCGGTTGAGAAACACTACCTGGATAGGTAACTGTTTGAAAGTACCAGGTGCTGTAAGTGATGAGTAGATAATGTTTCGGGATTGTTAATAAAAAAGACGTTATTTTATATTAACTTATCGCAAAATAACCTTGGTAAAGTAATGAATCCACTTTTTCTTTTCATAGCTATGCATTAATTACTAAGATTTGTATTGCTAAAGCCATTATTAACCATGAACAAATAAAATTGGACTCACAATATTTAATTTGTCTCCATTAAATAAAATTTAGAAGTTGACATGTCGCTAAACAAAAACCAACCAACCTAAACATAATAATCCATGTGCTTACACACAGAGGCACGTACACACAGGCACGCATAACTCCAGTAATTCTAAACATTTTTAAAACTTCCTTATTGCTCACTTGATCCGTTCATGGAATTCTCAGTACCCTTCAGCAGACTCACATTTCTGCTGCGCCTAGTATTCTACGAATCTGTAGGGGAGATTGCCTAGTATTCCGAATAGGATTGATACTACAACAATTCAGAACTATTTTCCTTGTTTTTAACAAAATCTTTGTCTTTCGTAATGCCTTTCTTAGCTTTTGGAAGCTTCTTCCCCAAATCCATCGCGGGATCAAATTTTGGAGTCACATTTTCCATCCTCACATTCTCTTTCATAAAACCTACCAGATATTTCATGTGTTGGTTACCCCACTTGGATTTACGAAAAACGTTCATTAAATCCCTCTCTTTAAATCTATGAAAAGGTAATCATGTTCTCCCTCTGTCTTTTTAGTCTTGGTTTCAGAGGTAGAAGAACGTACATAAAAAACACTGTCGTTATGGATGCGATTGCTTCCTTCGTCCTCTCTTGAGTGAATTTTTGCACACACGCACATACACACACGTGTACCACATACGCTTGTTTCACATAAAAACAAAAATATTCTTATAATTAGTTACAATATTTTTCCTTTCATTTCAGCTGTGTAGAAATGCTATTATTTTTATTAATACATGCAGTAAATGCAGTAAATTACTTTCTTGTGTTATGCATTTTATCTGAACTAGCTGGAGTCCAAAAATATTGTTTGTAGGAAAAATGTACCAAGATCACATAAATATTTACTATACAACGTATACACTCTTATATCCAAAGTGGTACCGCTCAAGGTGAGTGGTACGCTCTCACGTTGTGACTGCTACCTACAGATCCGCTATCTTAGAGTATAATTCGACCACAAGGGAGTTGCCCGCTCACCACTGAGTTTGCCCACTTTACTCCGGAGGCTTAACCGTGTTTGCCTGAAGCCCCAACAGAAGCTGCTGGTTCTGCAAGCATTGTTGCTGCCGCGAAAATCACGGGCTTTGAGTTTGAAGCTTTTTAAAAATAAAGATTATATATATATATATATATATATATATAGTATAATGATAATCCACGTATACTAATGTATAGAAAAACTACTAAAATGTTGTAAGTTGAAAATGTATTTTTTTACAGTATTTATTTATTTCTATTATATATATATATATATATATATATATATATATATATATATATATATATACCATTTCACCCCGGGCAAGGCGTAAATGCCACTGATGTGCGGGGGGCTACATAACTGAAAGAAAATTAATTAGAGGAGGGAGAAGAGGATTACAAACAAATTAGAAAGAAGCAATATAAAGATGAAAATGCAGGTGTGATGACAGTTGCAAGGGGGGAGAGAAAGGGAAGGATATACGGGGTGGGGGAAGGGCTAGAGTCAAGTGGTTAGCAGATGAGTATTCACATTGCATTTAAATTTCTGGAGGTTGCAGCCGTCAGGAAAGCAGGAATATGGGAGCGAGTTCCACAGGCGGGAAGTGCGAGAGAAGAAGCTGAAGGAGTAGAATTGTCGTCTGCATTTGGCTAACCTAACTGTGAATGGGTGGGACCCAGTTGCCATTCTCGTTGCACGAGTAAACACCTGTTGAGGAAGCACCAGTGACTTAAGTTTGTCTGACCAGAAGCCATGAAAGTACTTATAGAACAGACAAAGGGAGGCCACATTTTGTCGGTGGGGAAGTGGCTGTAGTCGAGCCGCCAAGTCAGCACCTATCACGTTACTAACTCTCCTTTGGAGCCTGTCGAGAACACTCAGGTGAGCGGCAGGGGCGCCTGACCATAAATGGCAGCAGTACTCCATGCAGGGTCGAATGGTAGACTTGTATATATGAAGGATGTATTCAGGCGGAAAGAACGTCCTGGATCGACACGGTGACCCAACCTTCTTAACAGTGGATTTAGCTATGGATTCGATGTAGCGGTTCCATTTGAGATCAGAAGAGAGGGTAAGGCCGAGCAGGCGCACTGTATTGCACTCAGGGAGAATCGCTTGGTCTATGCTTATGGGAGGCAGGAGAGGTTGCCTGTGATGGTTGACAGACAACAGCTTGGTCTTGGACGCACTGAAGTTGACAAGCCACTTCTTGTCCCAATTCACCACAGAGTGTAGATCCCATTCAAGGTCAACAGCGAGATTATGTCTGCCTGCCATGCCAGGTTTCTTACTGGTGCGGGAGTATATTGTGGTGTCATCTGCGTAGATGCCTACTTGGGACTTGATCTCATCTGGGAGGTCGTTGATGAAAATAACGAAGAGCGTCGGGCCCAGGATAGAACCCTGGGGGACACCGGCATTCGTGCTGTAGGATGAAGAGGCATGCTCATTCAAAACGACCTTCATTTTGCGGTTGTTTAAAAAAGACTGGATTAGGTCAAGCAGGCGTCCGGTAATGCCGTGACCCCGTAGCTTGCAAAGGAGGCCAGAGTGCCAGACCCTGTCAAAAGCCTTGGAAATGTCCAGAGCAACTGCACGAGCCTCGGCTGACTCATCGAGAGTCTGGAGCATGTACTCCATAAAGGTTGTTAGCATATCGGCAGTGGACCTGGCAAAGCGGAAGCCATATTGCTTGTCAGAGATGAGTTTGTGGGCAGTAAGATGCTCAACTATTTCAGCATTGATTATGGCCTCGAACACTTTCCCGAATATCGGTAGAAGACTGATAGAGCGATAGTTGGATGGGTCCGAGGGTTCACCACAATTCTTAAAAACAGGAACGACTGAAGAGAACATCCAGTATGCAGGAAAACAGGAAGCAGAAAGGCGGTAGTTAAACAGTTTAGAGAGGACAGGTGAGAGTTCAGGGGCACACATCTTAAGGACTATCACCGGGATTCCGTCGTCACCGCTCGCTTTATGGGGATCGAGTTTTGATAGTACTCGGGATACTACCTTCGGGGTAATATGTACGTCGTGCAGTTTGGCCTCAGTTCTAACGGGGAAGTTGGGTGAGCATGCTCCAGATGAGTCAAACGTGGATTTGGATGAGAATCTGCGGGCAAAGCACTCAGCTTTGTCTGCAGATGATGTGAGAACCTCAAATTCATGGATTAATGGAGGTATAGAGGATTTGCAGTTGTTAAGCACCCGTTTGCATATCCGCCAGTCATCTTTGGAGCTGATCTTGCGGTCAGCTATGCGCTGTTGCATTCTCTCAGCGAACAAACGTTTGGCGTCATTCAGGATTCTCTTTAAGCCAGTCAGAGTGATGGGCGTTGATATCTCCGAATACAAATATGTGAGCGAATGGGTTTGCAGGAAACAGCTTTATCAATGTTGTCAGCAATGCTATCTAGAAGGGAGCAGTCAGGAGAGGAGGCAGAACGGTACAGAAAGAATAAGTAACTAACCGAACTGAGGAGAGACAGACGGAGACATACATACTGGTGGGCAGCAGATTCAAGTGAAGTCACCCTAGCTATGGAGAGGTGTTCACTGACGTAGATCCCCAGCCCGTGCATGTGGACAGTGAAATCCTTCCTTAAGAGGGGGAGATATCCAGGGGTGGAGAGGTCAGATTTGATATTTCAGACTGGCCTCGACCTTTCATCAGAAACAAATGATTTTAAGATTTTAACTAGAAGAGTCCGTCGCGAGAAGCGTTCGTCGCGAGAAGCTTCCGTCACGTGATGTAGAAAGCAATTGAGTTTGAATATTTTAAACGTAAATCTAACTGTAATAATATTTTTAAATGTAGTTTTAAAGAAATATTTTTTCAGTGTATCTATAGATGTTTAACTATTGAAATATTTATAAAGATTCAAAATAACTAAGTCCCTATTTAACCCAAGCCTATATGTATTTAATTTTAAAATCCAGTAATTTTCTTTCTTTCTGCGTGAGTATGTGGAACTAAAATCGGAATCTATCAGTAAACATTTGAAGTTTTCTAATGTGTATCCTGGTTGATTGAAGTGTTCAGCTATAGGGGAATTAGGGTTGTTTTGGCGTATGCTTAGTTTATGATTATTAAAACGGAATCTAAAACTGTTTCCAGATTCACCAATATATCCACTATTTGAACATATTGAGTAGAAGAGAAAATATATTATATATTGGCTATCACAGGTGAGGCGTGGTGGGTGTAATTTGCTGTTGGTTTTGGGTACAGAAAATACTGTATCGTTTACTATATATATATATATATATATATATATATATATATATATACATGTGTGTGTGTGTTTGTGTGTGTGTGTGTTTGTTTGTGTGTGTGTGTGTGTGTTAATTTTAAGGCGCACCTAGCTACCTATCAGCGACTTTCGTTTACCTGGACATCATAGAATTCCGCTACCAAACTTATGCTCTTGTTTGATATTGACATCCCCAATTCTTAGTTGTTTTTTTTTCCTTGCTGACGTCAATAAATTCTGTTCTTCTCAAAGTTGATAGTTTATCCATTTTTCACGGTTTCTTTTATTAAGTTTTCTAGAAAGTCCTGTAGTTTTATTTCTATATCCAATACCATCAATTAAATTTTCTCAGAATATAAAAAATTGTTTTCCTTAGCTTTTTTTTTAAAATTTGAGTGATCTGGAATGTAACATCCACTAAATAGAATATAATGTTACCTTTTTACCAAACATCGACTCATGAAAAACAGACTATCCATACCACAGACTAAAAACACGGATGTGCCTGCAAAGAGCAACCAAAAGTTTACTTTGTTCACCCTGCCATAATTAAGCCGCTTACTGGCTTAATTAGCGCTAAAGGTGAATATTTTAAACAAATACCCAGATGAATCTTTAATTTAATTTATCGGAATCTACTCCACATATATTTGTGTACAAATCGAGACTGGGTTTGATTCGTTTATTAATTCCCTTATATGTGATTTAGATTTATCTCTACCTAGGTAGGCGTTGAATAAGAGGGCAAGCTAAAGTAGGTTATTTGGTGGCAGCTATTTCAGAAAAAGAAATATAATCCAGTACTCTCTTTTTTGTTTCTAGCAAAATTGTCATGTTTCTTAATTCCTCAACTTCTGCAATCCTTCTTTCGCCATGCTAATTCACCTTCGGATCATTCTGTCAACTGTTATAACATTTCCCAGGTATTTAAATATTGTACCTGCTTGATTTTAGTATCCCCAACCTGTATTTGGCATATTTGGCTGCCCTTTTTTCTCATGACTATGCATTCGGTTTTCTTGCAGTTTAATTGTAGTCCTTTCTTGTCACTCACTTCAGCTACCTTCTGTAGGAGGTCTTGTAGTTTCCTTTCCGTGTCTGCTATCAGCACTGTATCATCTGCGTACCTTAGGTTGTTTAAATTGGGGCCTTCGATAACGGGTGATAAATCTTTGCATTAAGACGTGTAGTCAAATATTTTATTGTGTTGGCTATTTCTATAATTAGAATATAAAGTCTCTACGAGAATATTTTACATTAAATAATGTTGGTGAAAAGGTCAGTCAGTTAAGTTTTATACGTGATACACACTTGGGCGATCATGTCTTGAAACAAACATGACTGACTGGGCAGAAGATTATCCCGTGGTAGTTGTCATTGCTTTCTGCGGTAGACTATTTGCCAATCAAGGCTATAACACCCAGTATATCCTATTATTTAACTCATAACTGGATGGAATTGACGGATTAAAACCTTTCCTAATGGTATTTGTGCGTAAGTGAATGCAATTCGGATTTGTCGTTCCGAATCGATATCAACTGCACCACAACGCACATCCGATGTGAAAAGTTACATGTACAAAATAAGAGAGACGTGCAATTTAACAAAATAACAATCGGAAAGTTTCAGAGTTTCTTTTTTTTAGAATTAATGGCAAAGACAATGAAAATTGTTAATGAATGTCATTGAGTGTGAATTGTCTGTGTAAGTCCGTTTTTCTCTGAAGCGACAACAGCAAAAGTTCTATACATTAGACGAATTTTGTGTAACTAGAAGGGAAACTAGAAGGGAAAATGAAAAATCACGTATGGCTTTCGAAAAAATTGCTGTGAAATGAATAAAAATGATTTTTTTCCAAATAACATTTACTGGAGTATATACAGCTCAAAGTTTACAAGTAGTGGAAGTGGTATCTTATATATATATATATATATATATATATATATATATATATATATACTGACTGGAAAAGATGATTTTTGCTTTATTATCCGATATGTTGGCCTCGACTAGAGTAAGAAAATTAGCAATTCACAAAGGCTTTCCGCAAAAAAGGCTAAAATATACGGTCTGGGTTTGAATTTGGGAAAAAAACAATTTCATTCAAAGAAAGAATAAATATGGTCGGAGATTAACTAGTTCTAATTTTGTTTATCAGTTAGTTCAGTGCCATACGAGATATCCGCATGGATGATTATGTCTCGAAACAAACATATATTTCCCGCAGTAGCTTACCATTAATTTAGGCGATAGACTAGTTGCGAACCAAAGTTATATAACCCAATCAGTCGTGTTATTTAACCTATAGCTGGAGGTAAGAGACATATTCATACCTTTCTCACGTGCATTTTCGCGTAAGTAAATTTGAACTCGACTCTCCGATTTCTCGTTTCGAGCCGATATCCACTGCACCCAAACACACATAAGTGTTGTAATTGAAATCTTGTTGCATAGACAGATGCATGCCGTTTAAGTATTTTAACGCTTTGAAATACATTCAAGAAACTTTCTTTCCGAACCCTTTATTTCTAGTTTCTATGTATACATATTAGATTTTCAAATTGTATTCTCCTTCATCCTGTCGGTATATGAGAGCAAATCATTAGGACTCTTTAGTTCAGATACTTTCTGAAATTCAAATGGAGAACAGGACTTCTTGCCTTATATGACATTAAATATTCGTTCATTTTCTTTAGCGTGACTCGCTTTGATCTGTAAAAGTATTTTAAAATTGTCATGTACTCTTCGTTCGATTTGGAATAGCTCCATGTTAGTATTATTTTATGAATGACTTAAAGTCATAAGACTAAGTATGAAGGAACACTAATACTTAGTATGCTATTTTCTTGTTAATCTTTCCATTCCAAGTAAGGGAATAAATTCAATAACAATATCAAGAAAGGAGAACAAGAAAAGAACGTGAACTAAATGACAGATGGTGCCGATTGAGATTTCATTTGAATTTAAAATTAAATTTAACAAACCATTTCTTGAAGTACTTTAAGAATTGTCTTCCCATTTTAAATCAGTTTCTAATACAGTTTCTGATATATATATATATATATATATATATATATATATATATATACGCACTCACACCCCCATTGAGAGCTATGGAGGAATGGTAGGCATTGAAAAATCAGTAATTACTCACGCATCTAAGCATCGTTCATTCAGTAATGAATTCGAACACTTTTAGCTACTGGTGTGTATATACATTGTACCGAGTGCCCATAGTTCGGTCGGGTTTCAATTCTGGCTAGAAGCAATCGGATGTCTGATCGTACTGATGAGTTGTATATAAATTTATATCATTTCTGCTCCAAAAACACTGTCCACCGCTAAGGCTGTCAAAAAAATCAATCAACACGTCAGAATACCAAATCAAAGTGATTAAGAAATGCGTGCATACTACGTTTAATGTTATGATTAATATTTCTTTCAAATCGGATTAATTTAATTAATCGGATTAATTTAATTTTCAAATCGGATTAATTTAACATTTAATGGATTAATTTGCTAATTTTCCTCAAATAACCTGTTGCAATATATATTTCATATTTGCACGATTTTTCAAACCCAATTTACTTTTTGTTTCCAAATGTGTCAACATCTATCAAAATGGTGAAGATTAAATTATTTTTCTGAACTCAACCAAAAATATTTATTCTAATAAGTATTATTTCTCATTGAAACACACCAGAGTGTTTTGCTTACTGTAAATAGTAAATTTAATGATTTAGCTTTCAATTAAACTTAAAATGTAAGCTTCAATAATGGTTTTATATTCTTCTGAATTTCATTTTAAAACTTAATCGAAAATTACACGACATACCTAATGTAGGCCTATCAGGTATATTACGATCGTTGACAATGTGTGAATATTAAACCCTCCAAATAAGGTAACCTGTTTAAAATGCAACCTGCCAACAAAAAATGGTGATTTAACCTCGTCAAAAAATTGTCTACATTTAGGGCGCCCCACTATTTTTTACGTAAAATCTTATCATAAAACTAAATGGTACCATACTTAATAAATCTTTATATAACACTGAAAATGTGTAACATCTGATTATGAAGCAATACAAATAAAGAAAGACATTTATCTGTGTTTGATACACAACTCAAAGGTGTTCGATAAAGTACGATACAAAGCGCTGTTAGAGTTGCTCAGTAACCTTGAAATATTTGGGAATAACATTAGAATATTCAAGAATCTATATCTAAACTGCAAACTGCCTGTACAGAGACAAGAAATGAGTTAATCACAGAATGAGGTGTAAGATAAGGATGTGTCTTAAAAATGTTTTTAAAAAGCGTCGTCCAGCTACCCTGTTTTTTATGTCTAGACGACAATTTTTAAATATTTTTATAACTTCCTGTGTATGAATATGTTTTGGGAATTCTTCCGGTATGTGAATTTTTGTACCATATTTGAATTACTCTTTTGATTTTGATTGCTGCTGATGAAGCGAGAATTTTCTCGCTGAATTAACTATTCAACAGAATTTAAGCCAAAAGTTTTACAATTCCGAGTTGTCCGGCATTTACCTTTTTTCTAAAAAAGCGTCCATAACAACAAATATTGTAGAGCATAATAAAATTTAAATTTGTTTTTAATTAAAATTAATATAGTTATATTATCTTTTTTACCATAAGGCCATAATTCCTGTATAATCAAATATATTCAGTATTTGAATCCTTATAGTCTCTAAAAACTAAAGATGATGGCTTTATGATAGTGAAGAATGCCACAAATTTTAAAAACCTTAATTTAAAAGTGACTATTAAATCAAATCGAAAATGTAGATTTCCTCGATGTGACTATATTTACAAAACTATATCTACCAACCATACAAATACCAAATTCAAATCATTTATATATCCACCCAAACTCTAACCATCCTTCATCCATTATTAAGCATGTAACCTCATCCATAGCATATAGAATTAGAAGAAATTCAGCAAATGAAGAAGTATTTAATAAGTATAGGAATTCTTTATACTACTGCCTTAAAAATAGTGGATATAAATGCCAAAATATTAAATAAGTAAAAGAGAAGCTGTACACCCGAGGAAAAAATAGGAATAAAAATATTATTTGCTATAGACCCAAATTCAACCATATGGTTAGCAGTAAATTATGAAAACAATTCCTCACTTTGATTAAGAAACGCTTTCAGAATAATAATTTATTAAGTAAGATTTTCAATCAAGATACCCTAAAATTAAGTTATACCTATATGAATAATCTGGAAAAAATTGTAAAAATATATAATATTAATATTTTAAATAAACATTTAAACCAAACTGAAAATAAGAATTATCCAATAACGGAAATTAAAAAGATTGGTCAATAATAAATGTAATAGTATAAACTCTAAACAGTGTTCTTTGAAAAACAGCTGCCTTACTGAATCTATTGCCTATCATTGTACTATTTCTTATATAGAATACCCTAGAAATGTAAAGATGTATGTGGGTAGTACGAAGAACACACTGAATAAACGATTTTATAAACACACGACCTCATTTAATAATAACAGACAGAACAGAAACAGACCATCCCTTTCGAAATATTTTTGGTATTTAAAAGAAGCAAATAAAACTCCCACATTAAATATAATTTTTTTAATAAGTTAGAATATATATGTCCCTAAACGACTCATGCCTCTTGTGCCTATATGAAAAGCTATATATTATTAATATGTATTATTAAATTTCTTAAAGAATAGAAATCTATTAAATAAATGTAACGAAATAAACGTCAGATGTAAACATTGCAAAATTTTCACCTTAAGAATAAGTTTCAAAAGATTCTTCTTAAAAAGATACTAACTTACATATATCTGATACTTTGATACATATATCTGATACTTTGATATATATATATCTGATACTTTGTTACATATATCTGATACTTTGATACATATATCTGATACTTTGATACATATATCTGATATATTGATATATATATCTGATACTTTGATACATATATCTGATACTTTGATACATATATCTGATACTTTGTTTATATTATGAAAGAAAACTAATTAAGTAGATATTAAAATAATTAATTTCATACTTCAATTTTTAATACTTAAATAAATATTAAAAATGCATATTATCATATTAAGAATTGTATTGGAATATAATAATCATATAATAGATTTTATAAAAATAATAAAATGAATTTTAAAACTTTTAAAAAATAAATACATATTTTAAATTTTTTACAAATTATGAGTTTTAAAAAAAATTACAACATATTGCATGTTTAATTGAAATAAAAATAGTATAATTGCACTCAAATGTTCCTTTAAGTCAGATCAAAAAATATAACATTTTTATTTTCGTTCTTTTTTGTTTTACATAAATATGGGATACAGAGAAAACCAAGAGAATTATTTTGTAACAATAATGGATACATCAACGGAACTGGAGTCTAGACAGGGGTTTTGATAGACTAACACTTTTGTCGTGAAGATTGAAAGAAGAAATCATGTATTCCCCAAAAATATAAACATTTTCAAATTTAAAGTGGTTCTTTGTTCTGATTAGTCAAATGGAACATATATATAAATTCACCCTCTTTACGGGATATGTATAGACGGTCTACATCAGCTTTTGGATTATGCATCTTATGCTTAGAAAAAAGCTTTCTTGTTTTAGAATACATTTGCATGATGTCGTTTAGAGTCCAGTTTAAGATGTTGAAACTATATATCTTTTCCAATCCTCTCACTTTTCTTTCAATTGGAGTAGATAGACTAAACTATCGCCCGGTTCACACTCCACCCACGTCTATTGAACAGGTGAAGAGGCTCATCTCTTGTTTCCTGTTTAGGATGCGGTTTCTGATTTTCTCTTTTCCAATTCTCTCACTTTTTTTTCAATTGGAGTAGATAGACTAAGCTATCGCCCGGTTCACACTCCACCCACGTCTATTGAACAGGTGAAGAAGCTCATCCCTTGTTTCCTGTTTAGGATGCTGTTTCCGATTTTCTCTTTTCTAATCTTTTCACTCGTATGTAGCCCCCTGCACATCAGTGGCGTTACCGCCTTGCTCGGCGTGATATGATTAAAAAAAATATATTGGACAACTGGGATTGCAAGGCTATTACTGGCCATAATTCTGTTCTGAAAATTCAATTCAGTTTTCAATATCAGTCGTAGCCTTCTATAGTACTTGTTAAGCACTATTTCTTTCATTTTTTTATGGCGAATTTTTTTACTCTCATTTGCACCTAGGTATTTATAAGCTTCTTCTGGTTTTAATTCTTTTATTGTTAAAGCAGGGTCTATGCTAATTGAGGATGTTTGTTGTTGTGATCTACGTAAAACTGTAGCTTTAGCACATTTATTCAAATTTTATTTCATTCCAATGTCTTCGCTGGAGCATTTTACAGTTTGCAGAAGACCTTCCAGCTCGTTATCATTCTTAGCATCCATGTAAAATAGATGCCTTATTTTCTTTTGGGCTATTTTATAACCACATTCTGTCTTGTTAAGTTGACTGGTTAGTGCTATTAATGATATGCAGAGTAGCAAGGGAGACAAAAATTCATCCTGAAATATACCACTTTTGATGTTTATTTCACCAGACTTATAGGTTCCATTTATATGATTGAGGTAAAGGTTTTTTTTTCCATATCGACATGCATTGTTTGATGAAATTGATGATGATGGATAATATCTTGTATATATTTAAAATCTTTAAGATACAGGAATGTGGTACAGTACCGAATGCCTTACGATAAGATATCCAGGCAGTACTAAGATTTTTCTTTGTACTGTAGCAGTTTTCCAGGATCATTTTGTTAATAAGCAATTGGTCTTTACATCCGTAACAGCCACGTTTGTACCCTTTTTGTTCAAGCGGTGACATGTTATTTTTTTCTAAAAATAAATATGTCTGTTTTGTTAAAATAAATGTTAATAGGTTATATGTTATGTGAAGGCATGTAATTGGTCTGTAGTTTTTCGGGTTGTTTGTGTCACTATTCTTGTGTAGAAGAAATGTAATTCCTTTGGTCATCCATGCAGGAATTTTAGTGGGATCGTCAACAATTTCTTGAAGTTCTTTAGGTAGTTTTTTATGTGCTGTATTTAGATAATATAGCCAAAAGTTATGAATTTTATCTATTTATTATTATTATTATTATTATTATTATTATTATTATTACCTCTTCATTAAGGCAGAGGTATCTTATTCGGTCGGTTTGTTTTTTGTTTGTTTGTTTGTCTTTCCGTGGTCATGTTATCTCAAGACACGCTAGATGGATTCGGATGAAACGTTTAGGGTTGATCGGCCTCATGACTGGCTAAAAATCATTAGATTTTGGGTTCGAACTAGTACGAGTCATTTTTAGTTTTGTTACTAATATTTTTGTACGTTTATTATTCCAAAATCTTTTGTATTTTTGTACGTTTGACATTTCAAATACTGAATTATCTTCCCTAGATCGCTTTACGTAATTACATTTTCTAAACGTACCATTTTATTCCATGAAAATATTCTTATTTATTTTAATATGAATTGAGCATTTATCGTCTAAAAGCAAGAAAAGTCAAGTTTATTGCAGTTATCCTCATTTTAATAATCATCTCTTGCTTGTCGCTATTATGATGTTGGTATTGAGTTGGTGGAGGTTTGTGGTCTTTTACTGCTCTCACTGTAATTATTATGTCATTTTTCATCATATTTCGATTTCTGCTTTGGTCTCACTACCAACCAAGTCTGCGGGGAGACCTAAGGCAGGTAGTAGCGTGTTGTTATGGCTCCATTTCATGTTTTTCTATCTTCCCTATCATCCCCAGCATTACATAGATAAAGTTTTCCTTAGTGTGTGGGCTGTAATTAATAAGACAATTTTTTGTATATCTCTTAAGCTGGGGTTTCCAGGGATTCTTTCAATGTGTTGTTTTGTTCCATTTTTTATCATTCCAAGTGCACCTACTATCACTGGCACAACTCTTGTTTTCAATTTCCACATTTTTTCTATTTCAATTTCCAGGTCTTTATATTTTGAAAGTTTTTCAAATTCCTTGATTACTATGTTACAATCCGCTGGACAAGCCATATCAATTAATAGACAAGTTTTCTCATTCTGGTTTTTAACAATAATGTCTGGCCTGTTTGCTTCAATTTTTCTGTCTGTGTAGATGGTGTAATCCCATAGAATGGTTACATCTTCTATTTCTGTAACCGGTGCTGGGTGATGTTCATACCAGTGTTTGTTAACAGCTTACTATTACAGCTTATTATTATTATTATTATTATTATTATTATTATTATTATTGCTTCATTTGATTTCTGCAGTATACACAATTTCTGCCATACCCAACCAGAAACCCAAGAAATGACTTCATGACATTTTCTATTAATTATTTTACAAAAATATAAACAAATACAAAAGAATCAGACATTTTACATAGATAAGTCTCTTCGTAATTTGTAAGCTGTACTTGTACGTAATTTTGTTTCGTATTTGTTTAAGTCATGAGCTACTAGGAATTATTTCACTGAGTCTATTGGACATTTTTCCCTCAAGTTGAAATATTGTTTTCATTGTTGTTCTTATGTGCAACATTTTTAAAATTTGCATTTAAAGATCCATGTATTTTGATTGATTCTTTTTTAGATCTTATAAGATATATTACAATTTGCAGAAACTGCCATATCAATATCAAGAAAGCCTACCCGAAAGCTGTATTAAGAAGAGACATCACAGAAGGGGCGACAGGGAGTATCTTTGAAAGATTCCTCATCGGATATTCAAAGAGTTAGAAGCGGCAATACCTTTTGTGTGATGGAGGCATAATGGAGTTTTCAACACTTCCATTCTATATTTAAGGAAAGTTACTATCACCGAGGAGACTTTGTTCATTTCCAAAGGCTTAAAGATCTAAGAGTATGGCAACTTATCAAAGGTTTTACAAATCTATCCAAGTTGTGTTGAGACTTTTTCTTTTTTTCCTATAATTTTCCAAGATCATGATATTTATTAGTAGTTGAACTTTGCAAGCATATAAACATCTTTGATATCGCTTCTGTTCCAGAAGAATGTTTTCTTTTTCTTTTTATCACGAAAAGTTTCAGTAAAAGTCATCAGGACAGATGTGATCAACTTATATTTATATTAATTTTATTATTAATAAATGCATTTCTAATATTAAAGTTCCTACTCTTCTTTTTCTTTCTGTTTCTTTTTATTACTGCTCGAAAGATTCTGAAATTGTATAGAAATAACACTCTTATATGTTTATAAATACTCAGAGAATCGACAAAAGTTTCTTGTAAACATGATATTTATATATATATATATATATATATATATATATATATATATATATATGGGTGCATATGAATATATTTATATACAAACACACACACACAAACACACACACACACACACATATATATATATATATGAAGCTTTTTAATGCATATATTTATCTACTAAAGAAATGAATATTATTGATGAAGGAAATAAGTAAGTTCTGCAAAGCAAATAGCAGCTGCATCGCAAAATTAAAAAGAAAAATGCTGCCTTGTAGACGTCATTGAAGCCGTTTCTATCAATGCCAGTTTAAACTAACTTAAGATTACTGCCGCCCGGAAACTCAAAGTACTTATCAAACACTTACCAATTCGATGGGAACTTTACCTTATTCGACTGCAAAATTTGTATGCATTGTTATCATTTATTCTTGTAACTCTGTAGATTACATTTTTGCCACAGGAACTTTCAGAAATCGTTATATGCCAAAACGTATTATGTCTAAACGTATGTATCAGCCATGTACATCTGTTTCCTCAGATAAACGGTTAAAATGAATCCCAACGAATTAATGTTAAATTTCGAAAGAATATGTATTCTTAACAGATTTTATTAGGATTGACTGATTTCTTTTTTAGAACCTATCATCCCTATTCCAGGTTATTTAAAGCCAAATTATTTTATTAGATTATAAGTATTCTTTTACTTTGGTAGAGGGTGAGATAATAATGATTTTATGATACTAGTCTTTTTAATGAGTTAATCTATATCTGACGGGTGTGCTTTGTGGTGCAGTGGATATCGGCTCGGAAAGAGAAATCGGGTGGCCGAGTTCGAATTCCAGCCGAATTCATTGCATTCACTTACGCGCAAATACCCTTGGGAAAGGTAAGAATCCGTCTCTTCCTTCCAGTTAGAGGTTAAATAACAGGACAGATTGGGTTCTATAGCCTTGGCTGGCAACCAGTCTACTGCAGAAAGCAATGGCAACCTACTGCGGGATAATCTTCTGCCCAGTCAGTCATGTCTGTTTCGAGACATGATTGCCCAAGCGTGTTTCACGTATGGCACTTAACTGACTGAATCTATATCTGAGTGAGAAGAAGTGGTTTCATGCTTTTTCATACGGGTATTTGAGCTTAAATGAGCACAACTGGAACTATATTTCTGCTCTCAGTTTCACAATTTGAAGTCATTATTCATTTCCCCAACTTCAGATTTAAGATTAGAGTATCTGATATTCCCAAGCGGATCATCCATCTGGTTACTGACCAGAATCAACGTTGATTAACTCGGTGATCATACGGGAACCGTTGTTGAAAGATGATATGGCCTAAAGTTGATATGCTATAAACAAGTGGTACTAAACTACAAAACGAAAGTATTTTACCAAACAAAAAAGATGAATTGAAGTTTTAAAAAGCAGCTATAAGAAAAAAGTTAAATGTGTAAGTAGAAGAGAAAATAAGAATATAATCAAATTATTCAGTTTACTAATTGACTGTCATGAATATGAGAAGACGATATAAGTTAAACTTTCATTGAAAAGTCTATTTAAAATAAATATCTTTTAAAATTTCCAGCTGATAGTAAAAATAACGCTTCGGGGAAAGAATGCCAAAACTTTCTAGAAACAGTCGATTATCTATTATAACATTAATATTACCATTAACACAACAACCACACTCCCTCCGAATTCCACCGATCGGTGAAAGTTAAGTTCCACTCAAAAAGATTCTTCATGCAAATTACGTCCTTCTGGAACAAATATCTACGAGGATTTTACCCAGTCACTACAAATGTGACGTGTGAAAGTGTAGAGCCAACCATCATTTTCTCCTCCTATTGAAATTATCTCTTAAACTCTCCACCTCGAGTAGCACCTGGGGATTGTACAGGGTGGACGATAATGCAAAAACAAAATTCGCTTTCATTGCCTCGAGGGTAAAACGGACATTATATAGCTTTTTGTCCCTAATGTAAACCAGACATAGGTCTTCCTCCTTCACTCCAATGTAAACCGGAGATACAGGGCGTCCTCGAAAAATGTAATCGCTTTCTGACTTTCAGTTTGAATATTCATAAAAATGCTTTTAATTTAATAACCATAACACTCGAACGTCAATGAATTTTCTTCTATGTGCCTTGTCTTTTCAGGGCGTAGGCGATCATGACCTTCCACGTCTCCCTATCCCTGGTGGCTCTTAGCACGCTTTCTCCTGTAACATCTCTCAGCCCCCGTTCTGTCGTCCAACTGCTCAGACCCTTCAAATATGTTATCCGCTGTTTTCTACTGTCTCTTTTTCTCTCTATCTGGCCTGTTAGTATCAGGTTCTCCAAGCCCTCCTTCTTCATTGCATGTCCAAGCAACTTCAGTTCTCTCTTCCTGATGCTCAATATTAATTTCCTTTTCGTTTCCATTCTTTCTAACAACTCATCATTTCTCCCATGCTAGGTCCATAATATCCGCATCATCCTTCTGTAGAACCACATTTCAGTTGCTTCAAGTTTTTCCTTCATCTTTGATGATATTGACTAACATTAACTGCCATATAGAGGAACTACCATCACATAGCAATCTAGTACTTTCTTCTTTGTTTCTAGTGAAAGTTACCTGTGTCTTAATACTTTAATCAGCTTCTGGAAGGCGTCCTTCGCCATGCCAATTCGCCTTCGAATTTGTGTCACATTTTCTGTCTTTAGAACACTTTCCAGGTATTTAAAATTTTGTACCTGCTTGATTTTAGTATCCCCAACCTGTATTTGGCATTTTATCTTGCTCTTTTTGCTGATGATCATACATTCTTTTTTCTTGATGTTTATTTGAATCCTTTTTTGTCACCTTCTTCAGCTACCTTCTTTAGAAGGTTTTGTAGTTTCCTTTCCATGTCTGCAATCAGAAATGTCATCGGATGCGTATCTTATGTTGTTCAAATTGTGGCATCCGATGACAAATTAATACTTCTTATTATTAATTATAACCGCTAACTTTGCTTGCAAGTAAATAAACACTGTATTTACCATTGAAAGTCTGAGAACATTTTTCTGACGAAGTCTGTATAATTTCTATTAGTATATTAGTATCAGCCAGAAATGCGTCTACTTTGTAACTCTTGGTGTTATTTAAGTTATTTAAGTTATTCTTTTCTTTAATTTGTGGTCGTTATTTCATGAAAGCTTTGTATTCTGTAATTAATAACCCAACATTATTGATGGGTTGGATATATCGTTAAATTAACACGTCAAATCATGCCATGTTTACAGATTCTTAAGTGACTGAACTGATTTTAATAATTATCGATAATACTAATTATTCAAGGATGCCTGATCTGTAACATTTAAATTTAGGCATTAATGAATGATTGATTTTACACTATCTTGATTTGGTATTAAAAGAGTTGACTTTTAACCTTTGAGTAATTCTGGTTAGGAATCAATTTTAAAGTCTCAGATCCATTTGGAGCCAGAACTGTAAAACAGAAAGTTTCAAATATTCTAATCAAGTAAAGTTTGAGATTGTTGATTCTTAAAAGTAATTACAGGGTGCAAAGTGTAAATTGTCGCTATTTTATTTTGTTAATTTTGAATGTGTGCGTTTATTATTATTTGATTTTGTCTACCACACAGTGCAATAGGATCAGTTGGACACTGTTTGAGAGAAAAGGGGCTCCATGACGCAATTCACTCCGCCAGAATTTGGAAATGGCATGTTGTACTATTTTGCATTTACGCCAGAATTTCTAATACAAACAGTTAAGAGTTTTTTGGGTAACAGTACAGAGAATTCGGAAAGACTTTGATGAATGTAATTGTAATTACGAAAGCGTTTGGAGTGATCAATAGTGATGATGACGTTATACCACCATTTATCTCCCCAAATTTGCTTTATTAAGACTTCTCAAATGTGCAAGCAGATTGACGTAACATTCACCGTTTAAATCAATATGGGCTGGCTAATTCAAATACATATATTCCCTATAAGAACGTACGAAGTATCATAATATCTGATTAAAAAATAGCTTATTTCTTTTCCCACACATGGCTATATATAAATAATCATCCGCAGAAATCCTGTTTCGGAATATAACAGCTCATTAGCCAGGATTGACACCTCACCGAATTGACAACAGTCGGAGATTCTACCACCAGACTATCGGCGTACGCAACAGGAAGGGAGATTTTAGCTTGTTATATAAACAACGAAAACACATGCCAGTAGTACAAAGTGTTCGATTTCTTACTGAAGAATAGTGCGTAAAAAGAGTTTAGAAGTTACTGTTTTTTTTAAAATCAACCATTTCTTCAGAATGCTCAGTAAGCGTACGGAAAATCTAAAGATAAACTAAATGGAATTAACAAATGACATATTTTTCAAATAATTAAAATTATGGTTAAACAAATAGATTATATATATATATATATATATATATATATATATATATATATATATATATAATTACCTGTCTTAAAGACAGGTAATTATTTTTATAGAAGATTGCATTTTGTATCGAATGATTTTAATAATTGACTTTCCAACTTTACGAATAATATTTCTCCCTACTCAGTCAGAACGTTAATCTAAGAGAAAAAGTTAAAAATATGATCCAAGGTTTCGACTTTATTAAGTTATCATCAATGTAGATAAAGACAATTTGTGCGTGAAGCAAAATGTTGTAATCTTTTAACAAATAAGCTGTTAGAAGTTTGGTTTCATTTTGGCATCTAAAGTCGTAGGATTAATGTGTGTTGTGGCATAATAAGTGTTGTGACGTAAGCAATAAGTATTGTGACGTAAGCAATGAATGTTGGGACGTAAATCCGACAAAATAATTAAACTTTTAATGTTTTTTAATGGGTAAAATAAGAGGCCGCTCTATTCTCTTTTTAGACAAAATCAAAAAGCCGTCTTGCTAAGGTCAAATAAATAAATAAATACGCCCATGGGAAAAAAAATTCTGACCCAGTCAAGATGAAAGAGTTGGATTCAAAAAACTAGGGGAGGTTTCGAATCTCTAGATGAATCATAGCAAAAGAAGGGACCAGGAACAGTTAGCAGGATAGTGTGTATAAAGCTTGTTTATGATTCGTCGTATAAATATCACGTTTACAAAAAAATGTGGCGTTAGTGTCTGTGTGTGTGAATGTGTGTGGGGGATGATCTTTTAGTTTTTGTCCCATAGTGTATATTTCTACGTTCTTCTTCATTCTCCAACCCCCAAAAAATGAAAATTTCTGATAAAGCTACAACGATTTAACAAAACATGTCACCTTTATGAAGGTTATTTTTAGTGAACACGAAATTAAATTAAACTCTATTTTTCACTTTTTACAAAAATTCACGATTTCGTGTGAAATTCTATTTTGACAAATAGGAAACGGTTTCCACCCCGTACTGAAAGAAATAAACGAAGCCTGATTTTGCGATCAGATGTTGAATTAATTTTCTAACCAAGAAAGGAAGCAATTTAAGAAAATTTAGTAGTGTGAGAAACTAAATGGCTATAAAAGCACAAAGAAAATCGAATCAGTCAGATGGGAGCAGAATTTAGAGATTACATGTTAAAATGTGACAAAAGAAATTTCAAACCTCTGGCCCGGATGTATAAGGTTTCGTCACACATTCGTTCTCCTTCTTCACTCGTACAATTTTCCTTAACAGCTTCGTCTCCATCCACAATATTCTCCCACTCAACAAAGAAGATGATGACAACCACAACAACAATCTCTAACTCCTAAAAGCTAACGTCCTCTAAGTACAATTTCCTTTATTGCTTCACCTTCCATTTCACTTTCTCGCCGGCCATAAAAAACGGAAGGGAAAACAAACTTTATTAAACACATTCTACTAATTACGACTACAATCTCTGGATCCACTTACTTACTTACATACATTTTCTCTTTGAAAAGTTAACTTTTACAAATGGATTTTATTCTGTTCTGTTAATAAAATTCTACTTTAACATACAAACGAAACACTTTTACTCTTCCACTTTACAACATTCAACCTTCCTCCTTCTGATAACGTTCGGATAAACCCTTAAGTTGTAAGGAGGTCCGTGATGTTTCACACAAGGTCACTTTAATAAATATTTAACCATCCCCCTATTACAATATTATAGTGACTCATTCAAAAGGTACTCTATGTATTGCACGTCTGGCATCCATCTAATTTTTGCATAGTATGTTTTAGTGCAATAACTTTATCCCTTCTGATTCATATACGGTCATCACAGTAAATGTGGTTTTAAAAACCACCCTCATTCGATCGACTGATTTCATAAATTATTCACTTTCTTATCCGAAATCCTTTTCTAAATGTAGAACCGAGATGGATTTGCTCTAATTGTGCTCAGGATTAGGCCTGTGCTTTCCCGACCCACCATATTTATGCTCTGCATTCTAATCTCGAGCAAATCCATGCTGGGACTATAGTGAGCGGTGTCTGAAGATATTCTCTAATCCCGACTCGCCTGCCCTATCAGCCGGAAACACTCAAGTTCGCTATTTTAACAAGAACAAAATAATTTGTGAGCGTCAAAGGAAGCGAATAGATACATAAATTCAAGGTTTAAATGAAGTAAATTATGACTCAGTCATCTCAGTACGTAGCTTGAAGGGAATTATTAGCAAGCTCGTACAGCAAAGCATTACTAATGTGGTTTTGTGAGAGACTAAGTCAGTACAAGGCAAACTACGAACCGCAGGCCGAATGCAGCCGGCCTGACGATATTATTTAGCGCATAAACAATTTTATTCAGAACACAAACAAACAAACAAACAAAGACAAACATATATATTAAAAGATTTTGTTATTTTTCGGTTATATATTTGAGATAATCATTGACTATGAAAAGATAAAGAACAAACAGAAAAACTTCATCAAATGTTTTATTTTTAGTAAAGCTTCTCTCAAAGACTGAACAACTGAGAATATGTTCGTTTGTATTCAGTTAATTTTTATTAGTCAATCGTGTATTTTCTTCTACTTCTATGCGCCCTGTCCTCTCAGGACGTAGGCAATCATGGCTTTGCACGTCTTCCTATCCCTGGTTGCTCTTAGCACGCCTTCTCATGTTACACCTTGCAACCCTCTTTCCATCATCCACCTGATTATGTCATTCAAATATGTTATCCGCTGCTTTCTTCTGTTTCTTTTTCCCTATATCTGGCATGTTAGTATAAGGTTCTCTAAGCCCTCTTTCCTCATTGCATGTCCCAGGAACTTCAGCTGTCTCTTTCTAATGCTCAGTATTAATTTCCTTTTCGTTTCTATTTTTTCCAAAACCTCATCATTGCTCACATGCTCGATTCATGATATTCGTAGCATCCTTCTGTATAACCCCATTTCAATTGCTTCAAGTTTTTCCTTTATGTTTGTTGATATTGTCCAGCATTCACTGCCATATTGAAGAACTGACAATACATAGCAATCCAGTACTCTTTTCTTTGTTTCGAACGAAATTGTCCTGTTTCTTAATATTTTACTCAACTTCTGGAATACTTTTTTCGCCATGCCAATTCGCCTTCGGATCTCTGTGTCGTCGCACCTTTTGTCTTCTCTTATAACATTTCCCAGGTATTTAAATTTTTGTACCTGCTTGATTTTAGTATCTCCGTCCTGTATTTGGCATTTTGGCTGATGACCATGCATTCGGTTTTCCTTCAGTTTATTTGTAGTCCTTTCTTGTCACTCTCTTCAGCTACCTTCTATAGGAGGTCTTGTAATTTCCATCCTGTGACTGCTATCAGCACTGTATCATCTGCGTACCTTAGGTTGTTTAAATTCTGACCTCCGATGTCGAATCCAGGCATAACTTCTAGGATCCACAAATTATTCTCCCTGTACAAGTTGAACAGATCCGCTGAAAAGACACATCCTTGTCTTACATCCTTTTCTGTCTTTGTATATCTGCAGTATTCGTTACCTGTCCGTATACAAGCGGTATGCTGCCAGTAAAGATTCTTGATTATTCTTAAGTTTTTCCCAAATATGTCAAGGCTGGCAAGCTTCTCCATCAATACTTTGTGGCGTATTTTGTCGTCGAACACCTTCGTATAATCGGTAAAGCACAGGTATAAGTCCTTCTTTATTTGTATAGACCTTTCAGAGAGCATCCTAATCATAAATATGGCGTTCCTTGTTTAAATGTCTTTGACGGAACCTCACTGTTCTTGTTCTATCTCTGGCCTGATTTTGCTTCTCGCTCTATTCACCAGGATTTGGACAATCAGTTTTGTTATATGGCTCATTAAACTGATGGCTTTGTTAAGTTCGCACTTGTTTGGTCCTGGCTTCTTAGGTAGTGCTATCACTTGCATTAACACCATAAATATTGTTATATGTATGCAAATTTATAAAAATTCTAGTTTATCAGTATGGGCATCAAATTATAATGTATATTGTAACTGTGTGAGTTCATTTCTAGTAAACATTACGTTTGTTGGTTTCTTGTGTGTTGGTTAGGGAATCTTTTTATGTGCATACAGTTTACTTTAGATAGACATACGATCGATTCTTTAAGAATGAATTCAATGAATTCAATGAAGTTTAGCGTTTTTGTTGCTAATATTTTTATTATTAAGCGTTCATGGCATTTCCTCATGATATAATTATATTCCTTACCAATTAGGCTGGCATTCAAAATTATGACCTGTTCTGTTCCTGTGTATAACGAGAGTATTTAAATGATTGGATAAATATAGATTATCTTTGGTTCCGTAGATACGACCTTTTAGATCACGTGATATCTCCAGTAGATTAACATTTTAACACTGTAATAATTTTATAAAAATCGGCATTTGACTAGTGTTGCATTTATCTTTCTTCCTTGTTCATTCGGTTAAGTGCCCTACGTGATACACACTTGGACAATCATGTCTCTTTTGATTCATGACTGACTAAACAGAAGAAATTCCCGCAGTAGGTTGCAATTTTTTCTGCAATTGACTGGTTGCAAAAATTTACAGAATTTGCTATTCAACCCGTAGCTGAAGAGGAAGTGATGGATTAATAACTTTCCAATCTGTAATTGCGCATAAGTTGGTGCAACGAATTCAACTAGAATTCGAACTCGGCTCTCCAATTTTCATTCTGAGCTGATATATCAATACACCAGTCTCTTCGAAATAGCAAAAACAAACGACAACCATGCAGACCGTATATATCTAATAGGGAACTCCCACTCTCAAGAAATTTATTTCCTAAAAAAATATTCATTTGCGTTATATACTACCATAACGGCACCTGATTTCACTACGTCCGACACTTTTACGTTGGCAAATTGTAATCGACTTCAAAACTTAAACTGACATAGGGATCTAGCTCCATATGTGTAAAGAAGACGTCATCCAGTACTTTACTTTAAATGTATTATGAGATTTACCGAGAATTTTTATTATTTTAAAATAGCTTATTAGATATACAAGTCTCATGAAAAGAAGCAGATCTGTTGAACTGTATTTCAAATTTTAAACATTTTTTCATTATTTTATGATGTACACAATGTGATAAGCCAACCCGACAAACGAAATAGAAGCTTCCTAATTAAGAAGCACAATTTATGGAGAGAAGTAGGTAAGATAACGGTTGACCCAAACTTTCATAAGTTAAGATTGTAATCGTCGGGGCACAGTACACTTGAGAGTCGGTTCCACAAAACAGAGGATCGGCGAAGAAGTTTCTAGTTATACTACATTTACTCCTGTTCAAACAATCAGGAGGAGTGTGATCCATGTGCTAGTTGAACCTAAGTACTCCTAGTGAATATATATATATATATATATATATATATATATATACGTCAACGGTCTGAACAAGAAAATTGTAAAAATTTTCTTTACATTGCTGAAATAAATTCTGAATTTAGAACTGTTTAATTATATATATATGCATATTATTTAGTCATCAATATTTATATATATATATATATTATCGTCAAAGGTCTGAAAGTGACAATTGTAAGGATTTTCTTTAAATTACTGAAATAAATACTGAAACGTTTATTTTTGTGTTGATGTTTCTCCTTGGTATATATATATATATATATATATATATATATATATATATTGTTGTCGCATACCTGTCCCGGCAATAACAATCAAGGAGTTTATATATCGATTCGGGTATATTGCATTTTCACATGTATAGGCAGATATTGGTAATCTGTCCCAGATCATGATAAATGGACAATGATTTAAATAAGAAAATAAGAAAATAAGATTGCTATTCGATTGGTAATCTAATTGCATTCTTTTCCCATGTCTGCTTCAACATTCAACACGGGCGCTGACAACAAATCAAGGATGAACGTCGAGACAATATAATTTTGATATAACATTTTAATGAATAAAAGATTAAAAATAAAAACAGAAAAAAAAGAAATCTAAATATGAATCAGACTGTTCAATGACCTGAACCTCAAAATTACTTTTGGATACCCAACCTGGTCGAAATAGCAAATATGAACAAAATACAGGCGATTACGAATGCCAGAAATTCACATACAATACGATGGAAGGAAATTATATTATTTGAAACACGTGGTATGGTGTGTGTAATAACATACTATTCATGGAATTGTTTGCATGTTCTAACGTGGGTCTAATAACGTGATAACTTATCTTTGTATCAGTTTTTTCTCTCTTTCTTTTACTGCCTCTTCTTTTCTTTTTTTTCTTTCTTTTCTTTCTTTATACGCTTGAAATTGATTTAGTTACAACTGTCTCTATATCTTTCAGTTGATTATTATATTTTCAGGACACAGCTATTCTGAAATGTCCGCACATTTCTTTATTCTTTTCTTCAATCGGCGTCGTCTTTTCTGCACACAAATAATTATGTTTTCTTTATCTTCAACGTAGCTTGTTTTATCTGTTGACTTCTCTGTGTCGTTATCTCTCTTTCTTTTCTCTTCTTCTCTTGATAAATTCATTGGTTTCGTTTTTTTCTCTTTCAAATAAACTGAAATCAGCGTATGAATTACATTACAACTTTTGCCAACTTGGCAGCTATCTCTTTCTTTCTTTCAACAAGTATGAATCAACACGAAAATATTAATATAACTTCTCTTCGTCTTCGTTGTTAGACTTCTTTCTTTCTCGATACACGGAGACAGTTCCGTTTTCTTTCTTGTTTTGACGAATAAGCTTTTATATATTCGGTCTTTTTCTTATCCGGAGTAGTTTATGTTAAAATGGGCTAATTTACGCTATTTTCTCAAAATGCGCTTTCCATTCCTTCATCGTTTATCAGTGTTCGGCAAACATGACTTGCTTTGTCCAGATTCAACAAACAACTGTCTAAATTTTTACTTTGGGTTTCTCTACCCACGTGATTTCGTTTGGTGCGAATTTTAACTCCTACTGCTTCCACGACTTCCAATCGACTTCCATGTCTGGCGTATTTTCTGTTTGGCTTTTATCTGGGTCAACTATCCTTGACCTGCTATTCCAAAACTAGCAGTGGTCATTCACGTGATCGACTCCTTGTTACTACGCAAAGTCTATTCTCATATGCGTATATGTGTGTGTGTGTGTGTGTGTTTGTGTGCTGCTGCTATCTATATATCCATAACATTATTTATTTTTCAATCTATATATATATATATATATATATATATTATATTATCATCAACGTTCTGAACGTGAAAATTGTTAGTATTTGTCTTTTCATTGCTGAAATAAATTATGGATTTATAAATATTTTATTATATATTTTCTTTCTAATATATAGAGAGAGTGGTAGAATCGCCGACTGACGCAAATTCCGTCGGGTTTCAATCATAGGTTAAAAGCAATCGGATGTCTAACAGTACTGATGAGCTGTGATACAGCGAAACAGATCTGTCTGCGGATGACCATATATATATATATATATATATATATATATATATATTCAAACAAATCATTTAAAATTTTCGGTTGTTTAAAGACCATATATATATATATATATATATATATATATATATATATATATATATATATATATTATATGAGATAACGCAGTAAATTTTGATATATCAATAAATGTACTAATGTAATTGTAAGACAAAATAAAAATTGTTTATTTGTGACACGTTTCATTCCTTAGGACTTCATCAGATTATGTTTGTTGGCGTTGAAATGATCACACTTGCCTATGAACGAGATACACTGGTATTTGCATTATTTTCTAAACAAATTTTTGCAATCTAGCCAGTTTCATTTATAATCCTATTCTTTTTCTTTTTCTTTCTATCATCTTTTTTCTGAAATAACATATTCAGTGATGACAAATAATCTGCTTTTTATGGTGAAGCATTGAGAGAAACTGGTGTAAATTTACTTTCTAGACATGTTCGTTAACGGAATATGCTCGCAATTCATAGTAACAAATGTAGCAAAATGATCCGATTGAAAAGAAAAGAACTTTGGAGGGTTTATCAATTTTAATTTTGATATAAAACAATTTGTCGGAAGATGTAATAAAACATTTAAATAGAAAAATATAGAGAAACCGACATAGTCGATGTTGTCTAACACAACCCGTTTAAAAGAATCATTGCTGTATCAATACATTCGGTCAGGTTTCAATCCTGGGTTAAAAAGCAATCGGAGTCTAACCGGACTGTTGAGCTGTGATACAGCGAATCAGATCTGTATGCGGATGACTATATATATATATATATATATATATATATATATAGCAGTAGCAAAGAAAAAATTCAACAACATCATTCGTTTATAGCCATTAAATTATGTTGTTTAGCATCCTCCATATTTTACTAGACTTGTCCCTTAATCTGATCAATATTTATGAGCCTTTCTTAAACCAAAACAAAACATTTTGAAAAACTAACCACATTGTTGAATTTTGTTTATAAATATTCTTTTCAAATAAAATCCTCACCTTTGTCTTGATAACGTTCCTGAGATGAAACACTAGGTTAAGATAATATGTTTGTCTTTATTCATAAATAGATAGACAGATAGCTAATGAGCAGATTTAGATAGCTATCTATCTAGCTAGCAAGTTAGCTAGCTAGCTAGCTATCTAGCTAGCTAGATAGATAGATATGAACAAACATAGATAGATAGATAGATAGATAGATAGATAGATAGATATGAACAGACATAGATAGATAGATAGATAGATAGATAGATAGATAGATAGATAGATATGAACAGACATAGGCAGATTAAATTATCTAGGCTCTCTTTCTTCGTTACATGATGCACCAATTTTAATCGTTTCCTTCATTATAATTATAAGTTTATTTGTAGTTTCTTCTTTCATGAAAATCTCTTCTTTAGTAACATATTTGACCCATACTCTTACTCTTGCTCTGCATCAGTCTCTTTAAAACTGTATTTCATCTGAGAGAATCTTTAACCAGTTCTTTCTAAAAATAGATTAGATTTTTCATGACTTTAAAAATTTTCATCATCAAACAGCGGTGTGTGTGTGTGTGTGTGTGTGTGTGTGTGTGTGTGTGTGTGTGTGTGTGTGTGTGTGTTTAGCATAATACGTTTCCTTACGTCACCGGCTGAACAACCTCGAAGTCAAGCGTGTTTTAAATGATGTCTGGTCGAATCTAGCTTTTAATTAAAAAGTAAATACACAGTAAAGAGAATTGGTTAATACAAGTCCCCAGGTTATCCGACGAGACCCTATCATCAACATGTTTTCCATCATGACAATATATATATATATATATATATATATATATATATATATAAAGTATCCATAAATTATTCTGTACAATTTTTAAACATTAAAACAATCGAAAATATGATATAAGGTAATGGAAAGCATATGTAAAACAAACTTTTGCATATGGATTCCATTTATCGTTTGCAATACATCTAGATGTTGGACAATTTCTGTTTCATGTAAGACTTCCTCCCATTTCTATACACTCCTTGCAGCAGACATAGATGTAAACAGGCGTTTTTTAAACTTTGTTGTGGTGCAGTGCATATAGACAGGGAACGACAAGTTGGGGAGCCGAGTTTGAATTCAAGTTTAATTACTTGCATTCACTTACACACACTTGAGAAAGGTATTAATCCGTCTCTTCGCTCCATTTATGGGTTAAATAATGGGACAGATGGCCTTGGTCGGCAACCAGTCTACCGCAAAAAAGCAATGGCAAATTATCACGGGGTAATCTTCTGTTCAATCAGTCAAGTTTCTTTCGGGACATGATCGCCCAAAACGTTTATCTCGTATGGCACTTAACTGACTCTAATGAGGTTAGGACTGTGTCAACCAGGACACGTATAACGCCTTTTCTTGCGGTGTTGGCATTTTCCTTTGTTTTTTTGTTTGTTTTTTTTTTATTATTTTGTCTTAAGAGTGCTAGTTAATATAATATAATCTAAACTTATTTATAAATGAGACTTTTTCTCTCTGTGTGTATGTGTGTGTGTTCGTTACCTAAAGACTTCTAAACGGCTGAACCGATTTTCTTGAAAATTTACACAGTTGTACTATAAGCCTCTGCGAGTGTTCTAAGCTAGGTTTTGTGTCGAGGTACCCCCGATAAATATCGAAAATCGATAATCGAAAGAATCGGGTTATAGAAGGAGTGGTCCGATTTTAATCAAATTTGACACACTCATAGACAAAGATATAAGAAACAATATTCAGAAGTTTCAAGGTAGCAATTCTTACATTATTTCAGAAAATATATAATATATATATATATATATATATATATATATATATATATATAGGGCAAGATTTCTGTGTGTGTCTGTCTATCTGCCTGTATGTCTGTATTTTTTTCAGCCCTTTTATTTTAGTTTTTGCTTCCGGTTTGGCTCTAAGTAGGTATAATAGTAGTTCTTAGTCTAAGCCATGATACCATTTACTTAGACTTATTTAGCATTCAAAATTCAGTTTACGACGGAAAAAACTTATTTGATATCGATACCAGGAAATCAAAATTTGATTTACATCCAATCATTTTTCTTTGAGTCTACGGTTTCACTTTAACTGGAAACAACTATTGCTTTTTAGTCTTTCGTACCAACGTCCAAAGTGTCTGAGCTCCAGGACCATGGATTAGTTTTAAAGCTTTCCTTACACCAGAGCAATGCCTGACTAGACTGCTAGTTATATATATATATATATATATATATATATATATATATATATATATATATATGTTAGATATTTTTATATATAATATATAATAATATAATATATAATCAAACTTGAGATCATTACTACACACCCCAGCTTATTTTCAAATATAATTTCTTCAATAACTAAGCATAATAAATACAGAAGTCATGATAGGAAATAACCCTCAAGAATTAACCTTGAATAAGAAAATACTGTAATATAACAATCTGGCCCCACCCGAGGAAGGCTGATGCAAGCGGGGGCGTTTCCGGTCGTTGAAAGGAACGGATGTTTGTTTGACCTTATTTCCGGCAGTAGCGGAAATGGCTACAGAGGCAAACAGAACAGGTGTCTCTGAGAATTACGTGCGCGTGCGTGGGCGAGGCAAAACCGGAAGAAAAAGTCCCGGTTCTGGAGATTATAAAAAGATCTCGGCGCACGGATTCGCCAGACCAGAGTAGCAGAGTAGCAGTAGAGAGAGAGAGAGACACAACAGATACGACGACACTCCCGTCAACCCATTAGAGGCGCGCTCTCTCAATTCTCTGTCCCCTATGCTACACGGTTCATCGTCATTAATAAAAATATAACTTATATTTTTATATATATTTGTTTCTCCCGTTAGTTGAGTTGTGGCATTCTTATTGACGATCGCACTGAAGCGTAAAATGTTCATTTAATCTATATATGTAAATACTCTATCTCTGGAGCACTGTTTTTAAAGGTTTTAGCTAATTCTAACGAAAAGCAGAGCAGCCAGAGACTGCAAACTTCCGCCAAAACAATGCCGACATCATCTTAGCGATAATGATTATTAAAAAAGAATAGCTGCAATGAAATTAACCATTTTTTGGTTGCTTTTGGATAGTAGATATTAATTTATATATTAAATAATAATATTTTTGCGAAAAAAATAGTACGTTCAGAAATTGTAATGCTGTAATACAATGTAGGGGAGGTAATTCAGTATTTAGCATGTGAAATATATGAAAACGTATTAGTACAAAAAGCGGAAAAATAACCCAGAAGTTTGGTCCAGTATCAGATCGAACACAAAATCTAGTCAGTTCATGCCATTCATGAAATTTATAATACTTAAAAGTTTCATCCAATTGCATTTCGCAGGTCTTGAGATATATTGACCACGAACAAGCAAAAAGACTAACAAAAAGAGAAACACAACCAAATACAATAACTTCTCTTTAAGACGAAGGTAATAAAATAATAAACAAAACCTGTGTGTTTAATCAAGTTTGCTTTCTTGATGTTCTGTGTCTGCAAACGGCAAAATCTTCTGTTTGTGAAAAAGCACCTTCGTCCAATTAGTTAATTAGTTAGAAACCTAGTATCTGTATCTATTCTTGAGGCATGAAACAATATATTATTCTTTCTGAATTATATTATTAGAACGATTAGAATTAAATATTTGTATTCATGTCGATTGTTTTATCATATTATTGGTGTTCTTTTGTTCCATCAGCACAAGATGAACCAATATACACTTCGGCTGCTCGAGTAAATGAATTAGCCCGATAAAGAAAACGTTTGTTATCAAGCAACATTATGAAGAGATAAACTTGACATTGAAATAATACTGCAAATACTTTATCTAAAAAAAGCAACGATGGTAGGATGAAATAAATTTAAAATAGGATAAAACTATTAATGCATCATTAAAATTGAAAAACCCTCCCTGTTAAAAAGAAAATCATATAAATTGCCTATGAAAAGTCATATTCCAGGAAGATGTGAATAAACGATTGTGAAAGCATTTATTCCTATTTACGCTATTTATATGCCGACTGGATGTGCGTTGTGGTGCAGTGGATATCGTCTAGGAAGGAGAAATTGGTGGGCTGAGTTCGAATTCCACTTGATATTCCTTGCATTCACTTACGCGCAAATACCCTTGGGAAGAGTATTAATCCGTCTCTTTATGTCGATTATTTTATATTATTTGTAGTCTTTTGTTACACCAGCACAAGATCAACGAATATACACCTCGGCTGCTCGAATAAATGAAGTGAATTCAGAAATAAAGATATAAACAAATGTCAAGGTTTGATCTCACATCATACACCTTGTAACTTATTTTAACATTGTGTGCTTTTTCATCGAGAAGAACATCGGATTATGTTGTGTGTGTTTCAGCGTGTGTTTTAACAGTCGACACTAATAAGATAGAATATCCGACAGCAAGGCCTCTGATTGGGAGGTTATCAGGTGCATAGAACTACCTCTTAATTGCTGTTGTTCTCAGGTCAACCCTGACCCAGAGTAGTAGCACTTGTTAGGGTCCAAGCTATGGGAAAATAGTTAACATCTAATCTGAGATCAAAACACTATGAAATTATAAAAATACACTTTTATAGAAATATATACATAAAAATATACTTTTATAGACAAATATACATTTTATAAGGAAAAATGTTCACAATAGATTTTTAAATTATTACAATAACACATTTTGAAGAAAGAAATTTCTCAGCAAAACATTTTTAATACAAAACTAGAAATCATTTTCAGTTTTCTAAAATAAAAAAAAAGAATACGAATAAAAAAATTCATTAGAATCTGACTAAATCAACTTTCTTGCGATAATCAAGCTGTAAAAAAAAATACTTTAAAATCCCACGCTTTTCTGCTTTAAATAATCCACAGACATTGATATGCCGTTAAACAAAACTCACATTTATGATAGTAAATGGTATAGTAATATTATGAGGCTTAATAAATGAGACATCACGTTGAAAATACCGGTTTCCGTCGGATCACCAAAGTTAAACAACATTAAGCTTGGTCACTAACTAGATAGGTGACTGTTTGGGACTAACACGTGCTGCTATCTCGGATGTGAAGTGGTATAATGGATAATTGTTAATTGGAGACCCGATTTCAAATTTCTGATGCGTTACTTATATTCAGTTATAGGTAAATACTCTTTAAAAAGATATGAATCCACTATTTCTCCCCCCAGCTTTGGATTAATTAGTAAGACTTTTGTCACTAAAGTATTGCTAATTACAAGAAATAAAATAAAAAATTGTTTATACAATATTAGACTTATTCATTAAATGTCTCATTGAGTTATTAATATACAGCTAAACAAAGACAAGCAATCTATACAAAGACAAACTCAAGAAAAGGCAGTTTTCAGTTCTACGACTACATTTAAAAGACGAGCCATAACACTGACCCTATAGAGAATCCAACTGAAAAAAATTGATCCCGGGAAAATTGTGGAAGTTAGTACAGAATAATTAATATTTTAAGTATACTATTTGTTATGAAATCAAATATAATGTATGTAGTCGTTTAGAATCGTACAACTTGCATTATATTTTTCCGTATAACTGAAAACTGGCATTGTTTCATAAGATGGAATAATTGTTATAACTGTAGCAAAAGTTACTTAGCGCTACAAAAATATAGGAAGTTGTGGAGAGCTGCGTCTGCCTGCGTTATGAATGGAGCCGGTTCATAAACGAAAAGGAAAAATTGATTTGTTTTCTAAGGTTTATCAACGCTATGCAGGTTATTTAATGCTAGAAAATATTTTTAAATTGTAAGAAACATTTTTGTAGATAATAGTTTTTTATTGATACCCGTATTACTAATAAATCTATATCGGGTAATAGAGTAGGTAGATACATATCTTTTCTATGGGTATTTGCGTGAAAGTCAATATAACGAACCCAACGAGAATTGGAACTCAGTTCACCGATTAACCAATTCAAGTCATTATGAATTACAACACCACCACAACCAAACTTACAGCTGCTAGTCACCCTTCTAGGTACCGACCAGACTCGATGTTGCTTAATATTTGATGACCATTAAGAAACGGCTGTTTCAACGTGATTAGCCCGATAAAGAAAACGTTTGCTATCAAGCAACATCATGAAGAAATAAATTTGACATTGAAATAATACTGCAATTACTTTATCTCAAAAAAGCAATGATGGTAGGATAAAATAAAATAGGATAAAACTATTAATGCATCATTAAAATTGAAAAACCCTCCCTGTTAAAAAAAATCAGATAAATTGCCTATTAAAAGTCATATTTCAGGAAGATGTGAATAAACGTTTGTGAATGCATTTATTCCTATTTACGCTATTTATATGCCGACTGGATGTGCGTTGTGGTGCTGTGGATATCGTCTCGGAACGAGGAATTGGTGAGCTGAGTTCGAAATCCACTTGGTATTCCTTGCATTCACTTACGCGCAAATACTCTTGGAAAAAGTATTAATCCGTCTCTTTATGTCGATTGTTTTATAATATTATTGGTGGTATTTTGTTACACCAGCACAAGATGAACCAATATACACTTCGGCTGCTCGAGTAAATGAATTAGCCCGATAAAGAAAACATATTGTTATCAAGCAACATTATGAAGAAATAATTTTGACATTGAAATAATACTGCAATTACTTAATCTAAAAAACAACGATGGTGAGATAAAATAAAATTGGATAAAACTATTAATGCATCATTAAAATTGAAAAACCCTCCCTGTTAAAAAAATCAGATAAATTGCCTATTAAAAGTAATATTCCAGGAAGATGTGAATAAAAGTTTGTGAATACATTTATTCCTATTTACCCTATTTATATGCGGACTGGGTGTGCGATGTGGTGCTCGGAACGAAAAATCGGAGAACCGAGTTCAAATTCCACTTGAATTCTTTGCATTCACTTACGCGCAAACACCCTTGGGGAAGGTATCCGTCTATTTATTCTAGCTATGGATCAAATAACAGGACAAATTGGATTCTATAGCCTTGGCTGGCAACGAGTCTACCACAGAAAGTAATGGCAATTTACTGCGGGAAAATATTCTGTCAAGTCTCTTTGAGACATGATCGCTCAAGCGTGAATCACGTATGGCACTTAACTGACTGTTATGCTGACTGTTGCCCTCATTTGCCCGATATTTTCCGAGTGTATATCGACCTGGGTAACCTTCAGGGGATTTTGAACTGAACATTTTATTTAATCTACACTGGAAGACTGTTCTAATGCCACTTCGAATGTCTAGTATATCGTCTCGTTCTCATTTTTATATAATACATTTAAGTCATTTCCTGTCCGTTTCCCCTGAGTGTAGGTATACTCTGCCTAACTTAGGGATTAAACTCACAACCACAATGTCATCAAATTTACAAACAATACTTTTATCCATTGTTCCTTAGGACAATTTGCTGTAGTAAGCTTAGAGCTTTAGACATAACGTGTCGATTAGTTTGCAATTGTTGTTGCTGCTGCTGGCGATCATGTTTTGATTCTGTTTGTTTCTGTTTGTTCTACGTATTGTATTTTGTCTCCCCCTTTGTTTGTTTATCTGTCTATGCATGGACAAGATATCTCAAGGCCCACTTGACGGATTTGGATGAAACTTTCGGGAATGATAGGCCTCATGTCTGCCACGAATCGATTAGATTTGGGGTTAGATTCAGTACAGGATAAAGTTTCCGGGTTATTGTTCCCTTTTTTAAAAACCTTTTTTATTTCTTTTAGTTTACATGGTTCATTCTAAGTGCGCTTTTAATTTTGAGAGCAGTCGAGTACATTTTTTGTACTTTTACTCTTGAGAGCGTTCAAGTTCATTACAGTTAGTCTCATTTTAAAAATCGTCCCTTGCTAATCGCTGAGATGATGATTTTATTGTCTTAACGGTGGTTTGCGGCCATTGAGAGTTCTTGTTACAATGTGTTTTCTTATTTGTTAAGACATAAGCTAAGATAAAATAGAAGATTTTGCTTCTTTCTTGTTGATGTCTGTAAATTTGGGAGAATTAAAAAAGTTAAACTAAATATTTCAAAGATTTTCGACGAGTGATGTGAAATTTGCATCTGTTCTATAAAAATCTTTGGTTTATACTAAATATCACTTTCTTTTCTGTTTTTTTTTTATTGAAATTCTAGAGCTCTAGATGTGTTAAACGACAAAACTTATATCGGGTGGTTTTTCTGTGATGAAGAGTGAATAGCCACTTTTTAAAAAGTAATTTATCAGCTTTCTGTCTTGAAAGATGCATGGTTAAAAAAAAGTAAACTTTTATATTTTAAAACCATCTACAACAGAAAAAATTCTAATGTAGGAGTCAAGGAAGCAGACTCATTCAACAATTGAATTAGAGACAGACATGACATCAAAGTTTTAGAGACTTTGTCTTAAATTCATCATATATACACTACCGGCCATAATTATTAGGCCAAATGAAATTATAAATATTTAATAATTAGCTATATTGTTTTTCATCAAGTAGCTTCATTTTGCCTTCACAACGGCTACACAAACTCTGGGCATTGTTGCCACAAGATTTTTTTTTAAATATCCCTCCGACAACTCACTCCAGGTATCCTTTAAACGCATAACTAAATCCAGAACATTACTAGGCTGTTTCATCTTACTTTTTCTGTCCAACTCATCCCATGTAAGTTCAACAGGTGAGAGGTCTGCTGACTGAGGTGGCCAAAACATAACTTTTAACTCTCTAGCAGTTTATTTTAATTTTAAATCATTTTGGGACAATTTAGAAGTATGTTTTGGGTCGTTATTCTGCTGGCGGATGACATTTTGACATACAATACGCAATCCAGATAGAATTGCATATATCTGTAAGGTTGAATGGTACTGTTCTTTCTTTATAGTCCCCTTTATTTCAGACAAGTCGCCTGAACTCGTGCCTGCAAAACAGCCCCAAATCATACAGGATATATCACGATGTTTCATCGATGATTGTATACACTCATCTTTAACTCGCTCGCCAACCCTCCTCCGCACGTACACCCTCCTTTTACTTCCAAACATTTCAAACTTAGACACGTCAGTCCATAACTAGATTTTGATATTACAGTGGACACAAATAATATAACTGGTACAATATTTGATGTAGAACTTAATTAACAAACTGGAAATATCTCGCCATACATGAAAACAAACACTAAGTTATCATACATAAATAGAAAGTCCAATCATCCAAATAATATAATTAAACACGTTTACAAAGGAAGAGAACACAGACTGTCTAATAATTCAAATCAATAATTTAGTGAAAAGAAAAATATATATGGGGATGCACTAAAAAATTCTGTCCATAAAAATATTTTACAATATAATTCTCAACCAAACAGACAAATAAAAAACAACAATAGAAAACGAAACATTATCTGGTTCAATCCACCATTTAATTTAGAAGTAAAGACTAAAATAGGTCAAATATCTTTTAAACTAATAGATAGGCACTTTCCAAAGGAGTCAGAACTAAACAAAATTTTCAACAGAAACAAAATCAAACTAAGTTATTGTTTCACAAATAATTTAGATAGTTTCATAAAAAAAGCCCAAAGGCCAGAAAACTTAAATAGCATCGTACAAAACAAAACCACTAACAAAAAATCTAACTGCAGGGACAAAAATAAATGTCCACTTCAAGGTCTCTGCAACACAAAATAAATAATTTACGAGGGAGAGGTACATGACCCAGATGGCGAAAACAAAATATATTTGGGCTCAAACAAAGACGCCTTAAAACCAGGTGGTTTAATCACAGATATACATTTAAAATAGAAAAATTAAAAAAAACAATACAAAATTGGCTAGCCACGTCTGGAAATTGAAATCACAATATGGAAAAGACCCAGACATAACGTGAAGTATTGTAAAAACAGCCAAGCCTTAAAAAGTTGGAAAAATATATAGACTGTGCCAAGAAGAAACATTAGAAATTATGATAATATCAAATAAAGACGAAGTGTTAAATGAAAGAACGGAAATTCTGATTAATGCATCCACACTAAGAAATGCCACTTAGGTTCATACAACCATGGATGAAAACGCCATAATCCGTTTTAATTTTAAAATTGCGCGTTCATAATTTCCATGCCACATGAACGTTCAAATAAAACACCGTTACAAGAGCGTTCTTAAAAAAGAAAACGGTAAACGGTAAAATCAATTATTAAAAATCGCCTGAAGACACCACTCATGATAGAAACCTGTGTAGCGGAATAACTCGTTTAAAAATATTCAAAAGTTATACAATATAAATGTATCGAACACATTAAATAGCAATGTGTACTGGTCTAGCCCTATCATGACCAAAAATTAAGTATTAAACAATCAATATATGTATATATATATATATTTTTTGATCATTTCACCCCGAGCAAGACGGAAACGTGCAGGGGGTTACGTAAATGTAAAAAGATTAATTAGAAAAGAGTGAGGAGTACAAACTAGTTAGAAAGGAACAACAGAAAGCTGAGAAGGCAGGTGCAATGACAGATACATAGGTGGAGAGAAAGGGAAGGTTATACAGGGGAGGGGAGAAAGCTAGAGTCCAGTGGTTAGTAGATGAGTATTGACTTTGCATTTAAATTTCTGGAGGTTGTAGCCTTCAGGAAAGCAAGAATACGGGAGCGAGTTCCACAGGCGGGAAGTGCGTGAGAGGAAGATGCAGGAGTAGAATTGTCGTTTGCATTTGGCTAACCTGACTTGTTATATATATATATATATATATATATATATATATATATATATATATATATATATATATATAACAAGAAAGTGGAAGAACACGTAGATTAAAATACACTGTTCAAGCATTTACTTTTATAAAGAGTGCTCGATACAGAGTAGATATCAATATTGTAATGTTCTTATTACAACGGCTTATAAAAGCATAATATCAATACACAAAAATTTTCATCTTTCAGAATAATACTGTTCTTCTTCAGGTGATATGTTAAAAAGTTGGTTAAAGTTGATTTATTCTTAAAGCATATTTATTTTAACATAGCACCTGAAGAAGAATAGTATGGTTCTGAAACATGAACATTTTTCTGTATTGATATTATGCTTTTATAAACCATTGAATAAACAAAATTACAATAAATATATAAAGATAAATATATTAAGATAAATATATATATATATATATATAATGTATGTTTGGGCAGCAACATTTCTTTCGTTAAAACATTCAAAAGACTTCAGCAGATTAGTAAGATTTCATTCATTTTATTAAATTTGCCAGTATCATAACATTGTTCCGTTTTGTTGGTGTTAAGGAATATAAAATTTATCAAACTTTTATATCGTTCCAAGTGCTTTTAGCGACGTCTATAGCCATTTTTTATGTCTCTGGTGTTGTTATTTTACCTTGTGTTTTGACTTTTTGATAGTAATTCATTTTGTTTGTTTTCGACAACAGACCGTTTATTCCAAGCCCTCGCTTTCAATACACCATTTTCATTCTTAAATAATGTTAGGTTGATTGTAAGACGACTGACAGGGTACTGCGATTAAACTATTAATTTAATTTTTAATTTGTTTGTTTAAGTGTTTTTCTGAGCTAAAGTGTGTCAAAGTTATCTAAAAGTTTTATATATCCATCCAAGAAGCCATAATCAACAATATTTTTTTTTATATTATATCTAAATGTGTAGATTAATTATGTTTCTATAGTGATGGAAATGTTTTATCCAAACAAGGTCAGAACATTGTGGCCCTGTTCATATTAATAATACTGAGTGTTATTTTTTCTTTTTTATTATTATGACTTCTATTCAGTTATTATTTTACACGTGGATGAGGCTGATATATTGTCTAAGTGAGTACTCATTGAGCTATGGCAATAGACTTTAACGTGACACTTCTGAAAAAAACTCACGGAATGGCATGTCAAATATAATTATTCATGAATTTGGTTTCATCAAGAATGCAGATGTTTAAGGCATGTGCATTTTCATGGAGAATATTTATTTTGCATAATTTACATCTTATAGGTGAATTGTCGTTATTGATGGGAACTTTAATTCTTTAAAATTTTAAATTAATTTCCTTTTTCTGGAAAACATAGCTTGTGTATCTTTTTCTAATGCTCTTAAGATGAAATAAACACATACACACAATCACACACAGACACACATATATATATATATATATAAAATACATATATATATGTGTGTGTGTGTGTGTGTGTGTGTGTGTGTGTGTGTGTGTGTTGATTTGAGTTGCCCTGAAGAGGAGTACACTACATTAACTTACGTACAAATACCCTTGGGTGGGAAGTCTGTGTATTCATATTTTTTTCTTTATGGGTTAAACAGTAGAACACTTATCTGAAAAATCAACTGACGTCCGATATTTGTAATTCAAATTTTCGTAATTTTATTTTATTTTTTAAAGTATTCCACATTATATTGATATTTACCAGATCTAGCACATGCAGACTGATAGATTTTGCATACGCTAAAATATTGCCTGAGTGTAAATATTAGTGAAGAATAAAATTAAAATCTGCAAGTATTTTTTTAGCATTTGTTGATGAAAAAACGTCAAATATTTATCGGCCCATAGACTTGCGATCGTTAAAAGAAATACGATTACATTTTTTAATAACGCTTATATAAAATCAAATGAAACTGTTTTAAAAAATAAATCAAATATATATCTATATATTACTTTCTTTTTATATTTTCTGGCTAAAACTAACGTCTGTATCTTTCTACTATATATATATTTTTGTTCCTTGTTTCCCTTGTTTCCTGTTTAGGATGCGGTTTCCGATTTTCTCTTTTCCAATCTTTTCAATCTTTTCCTTTTTTTTTTTTTTTTTTTTTTTTTTTTTTCAATTGGAGTAGATAGACTAAACTATCGCCTGGTTCACACTCCACCCACATCTATTGAACAGGTGAAAAGGCTCATCCCTTGTTTCCTGTTTAGGATGCGGTTTCCGGCTTTCTCTTTTCCATTCTTTTTACCCTTACGTAGCCCCCTGCGCATCATTGGCATTACCGCCTTGCTTGGGGTGATATGATTAAAATATATATATATATATATATATATATATATATATATATATATATATAAAGGAGACAGAGAATGATAGTGAGAATGGCAACTCATGTAGACGAAGAGGATAATCTAAAAGGTTTTATACAATTAATATAAAATATCAATTAGATTAAAATAGATAGCTCACTAGTTATTATACAGAGCAAATATACTGAGAGGAAACATCAACATATAATTATGTACTGAGTTCTCCTCACAAATATATATATATATATATATATTAATGCAGGTTTCATTGAATAATATAGACAAGTTTTGTCTATTAATTTTGTGTAGGATCCGTTCATACCGTCTGATATACTTGATGGTGATGTCTTAAAAGACAACAAAAAATCACAGTATTTGTTGAATTTTTTATCGGGTCTAAGTTTTCGGCTCACATAAGCCATTATCAAAGAGTAAATATTAACACACAGTAAACATAGAACATTTAAGTTATTGACAATAAAGAGAATTAAATTCAAAATATAAGTCCATCCCTACCGTGGCGGATGGCCGAAGACAGTGACAAAATAGTGGCGTTGTGGTCCCTGATCTGATTACAGGCATCTCAGTACGTTATTGGAAATATCAAAATTGATTGTATTCAAACCAGGTTTAAATTGTTTAATGTAGATTGCTTCCAGGATTTTTAGTTTCTGTTTATTATTTTCTTGTTTAAGTATGTACGTGTTATCAACAAGCGTTTTTCTCAGAAGTGTGCGTTGATAAGGGTGTTGTTTTAAATGACGGAATATATTTGAATTTTCATTTAAGTGCAACGTCAGACGCCGTGAGAGCGAATTTGTAGTGTGGCCAATGTAGATATTATTGAGGTTGTTAGAGATACATTATCTAAATGGACATATGAATTTATATACTACATTGTTTTTTTGCAAATCACTAACGGTGGGGGAAGAGTCGTTGCGGACGAATGAATGGGATGTAGTGGATTTAGTGTATTATATAATAAACTTAATTCTTTTGTTAGTCTGTCGGAGAAATATTAGTATTTATGAGTTTTTTAGGATGTTTTCATCTAGTTGGTAGCTGGAGTGCATCTGGCTACGTTATAAGAGAGTGATATGTTTGGGATTGGTTGGGCTAGTATCATGTGTTGGTTTTTCCGTGTTAAGCTTTTTAAGAAAATAACGTACTTGTTCATCAAATATGTAGTTGGGAAAATTATTATTGATGAGTGTCTGTTTTATGTTTTTTAGTTCACTGTGGAAGATCTGATTTGTAGATGAATTGACTTTTGCACGATATAATAGATTTTTTTTATAATAGCTATTTTGTAATAGTGGGGGCATTCACTAATATAATTGAGTGTGGAGGGATTTTTATTAGTGGGTTTTTGATACGGTGAGATAGTAAATTTATTGTTATCAGTGTTAATTAAGAAAAGGAATTTTGTTATCATTGCTAAGATCATAAGTGAATTTTAAAACTGAGTTATTTTTAAACTGTTTTTGAAGTTGTAATATTTCGTCAGTATTTTTAATTAATAGTAGGATATCATCAACATATCGTAGATATATTGATTGTTTTTTAAATTTTGCAAAGGTAGTATTTTCAAGGTTAGACATGTAGAAATTACTAAAAGTCGGACCAAGCACTGAATACATGGAGACTATGTCACGTGGTATATATATATATAGTGTTGTTTGGATCAACAAAAGGCACTTCAGTAGTACAAGCTAGTAGAATTTTTCTTAAGATGTTGGGATTAATTTTGAGTGGGGGTAATGAAGGATTACTGTAGACATTTCTTATAATTATATCAATAGTTTCACTGACGGGTACATTAGTAAAAAGGTTTTCCACATCAAGTGAAGCTATGATTTCATTATTAGGTTTTTCACTCTTGAGGATTTGGATTGCCTCTAGGGTTGACTTAATGCTGTATTTACTCGGAAGGTAGGGTGTGATAAGCTGGTTAATATGTTTAGTTAACTGATATACATGACACTCATCAATAATAATATATTTAAGAGACTAAGAAATACAATTATACCTACGTAGAGCCAAACCCGAAGCAAAAAATAAAATAAAAGGGCTGAAAAAAATACAGACATACAGGCAGATAAACAGACACACGAACACAAACATCTTGCATTATATATATATATATATATATATATATATATATATATATATATTATCGATTTTCTGCACTATTTTAAAAACTGCAACCTTGAAACTTCTGAATATCGTTTCTTATGTCTTTGTCTATGAGTGTATCAAATTTTATTAAAATCGGACCACTCCTTCTATAACCCGATTTTTTTTATTATCGATTTTCGATATTTATCGACACAAGACCTAGCTAAGAACACTCGCAGGCTCTTATAGTACAACTGTGTAAATTTTCAAGAAAATCGGTTCACCCGTTTCGGAGTCTATAGGTAACGGACGCACACACATACAGACACACACACACACACACAGACAACGTTCCATGTATAAATAAGTTTTGATAATTTAGCCATCTTCTAGCAGAAATCTAATTTTTAGAAGTTACCTATCTTTTCATTTATTATATTTTAAACTTAGATTTTGCAGATTTATTTTCCCATATTGAAAAATATATTCGCCTTTTACTTTTAATATCAAACTCAAATGTCTTACGTAACTCCAAGATCAGTTAAATTGCAACAAAATCCAGATAATAAAGATAAATATGATTTTTTATTGTCTACGTCTTTCCCCTCCCTAATTTATTTGTATAAATTGCGTTTGCACTGATCGATGACTTTAATGAGTAGGTAATTGTCACTGACACTTTTCCACTTTCTCCGAAAATATCGGCTTGCAACGTGAGAAAATGTCTAAGAACCACAAAACATGTGGGTGACATTCTTCTTTTTCTTCTTCTTATTTTTAAGAGGTAAGCGATTATGGACTTTCACTTGGCTATGTCTCTTGTCGCTCTCAATATTTTTCTCTTAGTATCACTTCTAAGACCTACTCCGCCAACCATTTGCTCAGAACTAACAAATACTTCTCGCGCTTCTTTCCCCTATCTCTCCTTCCCTGTGAGTATTATGTTCTCTAATTCTTCCTTTCTCATTAGGTGTCCCAGTCGACCTCATTTTTCTCTTCCTGATATTTAGTATAAGTCTTCTTCTCGTTTGCATCCTTTGAACACTTCACCGTTGCACGCGTGATCCGTCTATGTTATCCTCAACATCCTTCTGTAAAACCACATTTCTGCTGCCTATAGCCTCTCCTTCATCTTTGATGAGATCGTCCAGCATTCACTTCCACACAGAAGGACAGATATCACATAGCAATCTAGCATTATTTTCTTTGTTTCTAATGAAATTTTTCTTGTCTTTCAGTACTCTGGTTAGCTTCTGAAATGCGTCTTTGGATCACTATGTCAAACCTTTCATCCTCTGACAAAACACTTCCCAGATATTTGAATTTTTTTACTTGATATATTTTAGATTCTCGAACTTGCATTTGACATATTAGGCTCCCCTTTTTTGCTGATGACCATACATTCAGTTTTCATTAGGTAGACAAAATCCCCGAAGCAGTCACAAGATTTGCATGCACTCTGTTGCCTTGAATCGTGTTCAAGCGTACTCGCATTATTCGACTGCTGGTCCCACCAAATCATGCAATCTTTCCCAGAATCTATCACTAATTTTCGACCAGCATTGTTTGCAGAATAATCTCAGGATGGCTCGGTATGTGTTGAAGAAACATAACTAGTCTTGAATGGGTGTTGCTGCATGAAGCAGCTAACCACACGAGCACGTACTCGGTAGCCATTATGATTGTTATATGCAACAAAGATCGATAGACCGTATTCTGTTGTCATTTTGATTGATGCTCTCTACAATTAGGGTTATTCTTCGAACTCGGGGAGCCGAGTTCGAATTCCAGCTGAATTCATTGCATTCACTTACGCGCAAATACCCTTGGGAAAGGTATTAATCCGTCTATTCCTTCCAGTTATGGGTTAAATAACAGGACAGATTGGGTTCTATATCCTTGGTCGGCAACCAGTCTACCGCAAAAAGCAATGGCAACCTACTGCGGGATAATCTTCTGCCCAGTCAGTCATGTCTCTTTCGAGACATGATCGCCCAAGCGTGTATAAATAACAGGACAGATTGGGTTCTATAGCCTTGGTCGGCAACCAGTCTACCGCAAAAAACAATGGCAACCTACTGCGGGATAATCTTCTGCCCAGTCAGTCATGTCTCTTTCGAGACATGATCGCCCAACCGTGTATCACGTATGGCACTTATAAATAGCAGGACATTGGGTTATATAGCCTTGGTCGGCAACCAGTCTACCGCAGAAAGCAATGGCAACCTACTGCGGGATAATCTTCTGCCCAGTCAGTCATGTCTCTTTCGAGACATGATCGCCCAAGCGTGTATCACGTATGGCACTTAACTGACTGACTGACTGTTAGCCCTTAATTGGAGAGAAACTATCTTTTTGCGCTACTTGTTTACCCCCTAATTATTTGCCAGCCTGTTATTTTTCCTTGCTAGGATCAGTTACTAAACACAAATGAAAATTAAAACTCGCAAATCGTGCCGTTCACATTTGGTCTTACATAGCCTGATAATAATGTTCGTAAATACGTCTTTTATCCCTCGAAGAATTTTTAAATCGGTCAAAAATTGCACGAGTCTTAAAATTAGAAAAATTTAGGAAAGCGTAAATGATTCTTATTCTGACACGAGTATACTTACGAGATAGTAGCAGTCATTCTTCTCCCATGTCATTTTAGTTCACCAACACACACACATAAATACACACACACGCATACAAACACATATATATATATGTGTGTGTGTGTTAATATATGCGATATATATGGGTAAAAGGGCTTAATATCTGAGATATGAATGTGTGAAAATGCAACCATACACTAGGAACAAGACCAAGTGACGACAGTCTTTTTTCTACTTGAATTCAAGCTTCCTCCCTGTTCACCTGTTCTACAGCAAAACAAGCTTGTATGTGGATGACGAATATAATGAATCTCTGATTCCATGTACCTATGGCTTAGGGCTTAGTGTCTCCTACTGGCACCAAATCGGACGAGTTTCGATTCCAGTGGGAGGCAAGTGGATTTTTAGACACACCGATGAGCTGTCATATAGCAAAAACGTCTTGTATGTGGGTGACGTATATATATATACATATATATAATTTGATACTGATCAATAACTCTATAGTAATTTAATAATTACTATATATATATATATATATATATATATATATATATATATATATATATATATATATATACTGAGTTATGGTCTAATAAAGGACAGGATTGTTAAATAAAAAGAGAAAAACTTTATTGAACTCTCCTACGCGTTTCGTCCTGTGATGGACTTTATGAAGGCAATAAAAACAAAACTAAATAGGATTTATTCCAAATTCCGTATCTATAAACAAAAAACAACCCTCGCATATCATTCAGAAATATTAACAGAAAATCTTTAGTTTCAGAATTCCTTCATGTGTAGTGCAATATCACGAGATGTTAAAATGAAGGGAATTCATCAGTATTCTTTTAAATCTTTAGTATGTATATTAGTCTGTTTTAGTATCATTTCCTTAAGAAAAGGTGAGAAGGAAAAAACCGGGGCGCAGATTGATATTTTGATAGTACTTGGATGGCGGCGCTTTCGAATATTTTCTTTCTTACATTTTTTTTTAGTGTGGCATTTTTTAAATCGAAATTGTGGTCCAATTTCTTTCAGTGAATCACTAATGCATTCGTTAGACTATTATTAGTGATGTCTCTTTTGTGTTCATTTGTATGTTTTCTTGGATTTCCACTTGTTTCCCCGATATACATTGAGGAACAATGTTGGCAATATACAATGTAACCAAAAAAGTTCTGTCCGTTTTTTTATTAGTCAATTGGAAGTTTTACTCTCCGGTCTTCTATAGGTGATATTTCTTAGAATTTCGAACCGAAGGTCGTAAATGTGACACTAACGATAACGGCAACAGAGAATATGTAAACAGTGTAAATATTTACAACTCGCAGTATAACCCGGCATTGCTCGGGTGTAATGAAAGCTTTAAAACTAATCCATGGTCCTGGAGCTCAGATTCTTTAGACGTTGGCACGAAAGACTAAAAAGCAATAAATGTTTCCAGTTAAAGCGAAACTTTAGACTGAAAAACAAAAAGAATGAATATCAGTCAAGTTTTGATTTCCTGCTATCAATATCAAATACGTTTTTTTCGTCGTAAACTGAATTTTGAAGGCTAAAGATGTCCTTTAAATAAATGGCATCATGGCTGAGACTAAGAAATACAATTATGCCTATTTATAGCCAAATCCAAGCAAAAACTAAAATAAAAGGGCTGAAAGAAATACAGACATACAATCAGATAAACAGACACACACACAAACATCTTGCCTTTTATATATCGATTTTCTGCACTATTTTAAAAACTGCAACCTTGAAACTTCTGAATATCGTTTCTTATGTCTTTGTCTATGAGCGTAACACATTTTATTAATCCGATTTTTTCGATTATCGATTTTCGATACGTATCGGGGGTACCTCGACACAAAACCTAGCTAAGAACACTCGCAGACGATTATAGTACAACTGTGTAAATTTTCAAGAAAATCGGTTCAGCCGCTTCGGAGTCTATAGGTAAGGGACACACAGACACACACACACAGACACACACACACAGACACACGCACACATACACACACAGACAAAGTTCCATTTATAAATAAGTTTAGATTACATACATCACCTCAGAAATACAGACAGATATATTCGATGTAGTTCAGTTTTGAGCTGTGCAATTTAGATGGCCAAGTCTTCAAGCATAATTCCAGTGCAATAGACAATAGAAATCTTGTTTGTGTTTCTCCTTGTTTAACTTCATTTTTTTTTTTAATGAAATCTTATCGGATAAAAAATACGTTCAGTCAGAATTTAACAAACAGGTTTCATGATAAAAATTATTCTAGACAAAAAATAATTTTAAAAGAATATCGCCTAATGAAGAGAAATAGCATATAACATTTTTTAAAAAAAAGAATAGAATGACTGGATATTAAAATGTTTCTTTCAGGATATAAATTTTTTCAATTGTTTTGCTCTTGTAAATCCTATTTTTTATGAATCGATGAAAAAACCTATCGGTAATGTTTTAAATTGAATAAATCTAATTAGAAAAGCTTTCCAATAACTGCTTTTTCATTTATTAATGCAATAAATTAAAAAAATCGTGGAAATATGCGAAAAAAATCCTTTCTTATACTCGCATTTTTAAATAATTCCTTAAATCTAAAAAGAAACAAAAAGTTATTATGATTTTAGATTATGTCCGAGAAAGATTATTATTAATGTAGGCCACTCAACTTATGCTGTGGATTAATTCTGAGAGAGAGTGAGATCATGGATCTCCACAACTTCTTATCATCTGTAGCTCTAATGAATATTTAATATTCATTTAAGATCTAACATCCTTTTCTGCCATCCATTTACTCAGGTTTAGTTATTCACTGTTTTCTTCTGTCTCTCTTGACTCAATTGAGACTCAACTTTTCCAAGTTCTGCTTTTTCATTATGTGTCCCAGAAATTTCAAATATTTCTTTCTGATTCTTAATATAAGCGTCCTTTTTTGCCTCCTTTTTACGTTTATATCTTTTCTTTGTTTCGGACGAAATTATAAACATGTCTTTAAACACAGTTTTTTATCACGTCAGAGTCGGTGAAAAAACTGTGTTTAAAACACTATTCGCTTTAGGTGACAAGTCAAAGCACATCTGATCTAACGATAATTTCCTCGAGGTGAACGAAGGTTTGAATCCTGCCACAAAAGCGTATCTTTTTCTTATAATATTTCTGGAATATTTAGGCCGATAGACTAAAATAAATAAATATGCTGTTTAACAAATAAACGGTGCCTCAACGCAAATACAAGTATTATTTATTTTATTATGTCGGATTATTCAGCTTCTTTTCTTTACAAATGATTTTGTTTAACGTCAGGATATGAAATCGTTCTTTTCTTGGTCATCGGCGCACCCTGTTGATTATTTAATGCCAAAAGGTTGGGATTTAAAGTATTTTTTAATATCCGGTTATAGTGAAAAGTTTGATTTAGTCAAATTTTAATGAATATTTTGTCTTTTTATTCTTTTTTATTTCCGAAAACTGAAAATGTCTTCTAGTCTTGAATTCAAAAATCTTTTGTTGAGAGTATTTTTTTTTCCTTCAAGAATGTGCTATGGTTATGATTTTTCTTGCAAAATGTATTGCTGGTAATATTTTTCTTCAAAAATGTATATTTTTTTTATAAAAGTCTATTTTTACGTATATATTTCTATAAAAGTGTATTTTTAAAATTTCATGGTGTTTTTACCCCAGTTTGGGGGTTAACTATTTGCCAATAATGGGACCCTAACAGGTGCTACGACTCTGGGTCAGGATGGACCTGAGAACAACTGCAATTAAGAGGAGGTTCCTGATCTTCACAATCTCCCAATAGCCGCATTCTTTTTTGTTATGTACTAACGCAATTCATTCGGATATACAACATAATAATGTGTAAAGCTGTCTTACAAAGAATCTTTGCAGTTCATTTCTTTCTTTAATTTGAAAGAAAAATAATACTAAAAAAAATTAATTTGTAGTGCCGTGAAGATTCGATTATTTCTGTGATTATCCGTGCATTTTTCGCTGCAAATATCTCTAAGGGAGATTTCCTAAACAGCAACCTCTTACTGCTTTGTGGTATGTTCTCCGAAGATCGAGTTGAACGCTCTTGACTTGGTTACTAGATTGAACACTTTCAACTGCTGGCGTATATACATTCTGGATAAACATTCCAAGCTATGAAATCTGCCTTTTTCTGGTGTGCGCCGATAGCTTGGTAGGTAGATCTCCGACTGGTGACAAATCAACCGGCTATCAGTTCCGGCGTGAAGCAAACGGTTAATCTATCCGCACTGATGAGCTGTGATGCAGAAAAACAGGTTTGTATGCGAATGATATATTTCTATATATATATATATATATATATATATATATAATTCGCATCAAGAACCATACCACCACCATCTTGTCACCGTCTTCGGCAATTCGCCACGTTAAAAATTGACTTGTCTCTGTTTAATCCTCTTTGTTTAATTCTACTCTGTCAATAACTTATATGGTCACTCTTTGATAATGGCTTATGTAAGCCGAAATCTCAGACCGGATAAAATAAAATCAACAATTACTGCGATTTCTTGTTCTCTTTTAACGATAATACTATCAAGCTTATCAGACTATACGAAAGGATCCTGCATAAAATAAATAGATAAAACTTGTCTATATTATTCAACGAAACCTGCATTAATTAAAAAAATTTTGCCGCCAAAATACATACAATATATATATATATATATATATATATATATATATATATATATAGTTTTTATTATAATTTTGGTGTCTCTAGTCAGGCATGAATCGAAAGTGACATGGCCGCTCAAGCGTGCATCACGCATGACAATCAACTGGCTGAAAAAATATATTTGCTAGATATATAAATAGACAAAAGAGAGATAGAACTGTTGATATAATTGATAAGATTTTCAAAGAAAAAGGCTCATTTTCACTAATGAAGAAATATACTGACAGTGTAGATTTCGATTATAATGAAAAAACATCATATTTACAACTTAATACAGTTTTTGATGTGATGTTAGTTCTCCTTATAGACAATGTTGTGGGAATAGTGAAACAGAGGTGAATCGTGGACCCAAGTTTGAAATACGACCTCGTCTGTGTCATTATTATTTTGAAAGGCATCCCATTTCACCACTCGCACCTATTGGTTAAACTGGTCTAAGAGAAGGTTAAGTATGATATAATAGCGAATCAAAAGTGTAACCACTCCATTATCTTTCCTCAGAATTCATGGCTACTCCAAATGTTAACAAAGATGATGTGGAGAGCCACGATCGCCATGGCATTAAGATAATATAGACAAAGCTTAGAATTATCTATCCACTGAATTGAATGCCACTGAGCTATGTTTAAATTTGAGTCTGAATTATGTTGAGCGGCATATCAACCCCTTTTGGTTATTTAATGCCAAAAAGTTAGATTTTAAGGTATTTTTAATGTTCAGTTATAGTCACATATATGATTTACACAGATTTTGATGATTTTTTTTTATTTTAGAAAATGAAAATGTCTCCTAATTTTGTATTCAAATATATATTGCCGGTAATAATTTTCTTTTTCTTCAGAAATGTATTCTGGAAATATTTTTATTCAACAATTTATATTTTTCTCTATTTTTATGTATATATTTCTATAAAACTCTATTTTTATACTTTCATAGTCTTTTGACCCCAGTTTGGGAGTTAACTATTTGCCCATAGCTGGGACCCTAACAGATGCTACCAGTCCAGATCAAGGTAGACCTAGGAACAACAACGATGAAGAGGAGGTTCCATGCTCCTCGCAACCTCCAAATCAAAGGCCTTGCTGCCGGATGCAGTTTACGGTCATACCTAGGACCAGAGTTATGTCTAAATTTCACTGGTTTGATATTCCGCATTAACAAAGAAACAAATTCGCGTAAAAGTTTGATGAAGATAAATGTGGTATATTGAAAATTGCTAAAAGTTATTGTCTTTCCTTAGGCAGTAAGGCAGGCGTTTAAGTCAAAATTCGGATATTTAATAGCTATTTATCTATCTACATTGTCAGGCACAAAAATATTTAAATAGACATATTTATATGAATTATATCCCAGAGAGCAATTTTAAGTTTCTAATGACTAAATCCCCGCTGGGCTATAAGTAGATACCTTGTAAGTATTAGCTGAAAGACATTTGTGATGTGCTACCTTAATAATGCCTTTTATCTGCCTTATGAGATCACTACCATTGAGCAATTTAACATGATTATTAATACAGTATAGAAGTTAACTTTTCTTTATAATCATTTCACCCTAAGTAAGACAGAATTGCCAATGGTGCGCAGAGTGTTTCAGTGATAAAATAAAAAAGGTACAAGAGATGTCGAAGAAACGATAAGAGATGGATGGGAATCAAGTCGATGAAAGATGGCAATTGACGTTGCATTTAATGTTTTGGAGACTGCAGCTGTCAGGGAAGGAAGCAAATGAAAGTTAGTTCCGCAACCGGAAAGTGCGAGAAAAGAAACTATTAAAGAAGAAAAAGATGTTACATGTGTTCGGGGTAACATAGAAAATAGAAACATATGCATATTTTGAATGTGTCATTTAGACTTACAGGATTTCTACTCACAAGACTTTCGGTGGGCTTCTTTATCATAACCATGCCCTATCAGAACAGGGATAATCGTAGGTTTACATTTCCATATCTTGTTATTTTGATTTCCAGAAAGCTATAATTTGATAGTTTATAATTTTTTTTTAGAAACATTGAACACCTATGGCAAAACCGTATGAATTAGTTGCCCGTTTTTTTCCCCCTTTTTTTTTTCGTTTGGCGATTATGGTTAGCAGCTTCATTTACACAAACCTTTGGCTTGATATGCAAAGATTTTGCAGTCAACTCAACAGGTCAGTAATAGGGGGAATGGGTGAGGGAAAACTACATTGCAGAAGAAAAGTACCTTCTTCCAGGAGAATTTTTTTTGTTTTGAATTTATGGAAAAAAATACAGAATATGTTTATGATAGAAAACTTGAAATTTAAAATTAAAATTGAATTATTTGACGAAACTTAACTGAAAATCAAATACTATATCAAAATTATAGCAAACAGAAAAAAATCTGATCAGAAGCTAATTTGGTCTTAGTGAAATAAAGTAATTTTTTAAGTCTTATTCTTTACTTTTTTTTCGTTCACTGATAATGGTTAACGGTTTCGTTTGCACAAGACGTTGGCTTTATAAGCAAATACTTTGTGGTCCACTTAACAGATCCATCTGTCTCTAGGGATTAGAAAATTGCACTGTATAGTTTTCCCGTCACTATGTGTGACGTCAGTTGGATGGTGGTTGCACCATATATCCTGGACAGCGATACCATAGTTCGAACAAGCATGACAATACTTATATTACCCTGGCTTGTCATGTCTAATGATTTATTCTTTCTCGGTGAGGACTAAACAACCTATGTTAACAACTGTTTCATCAAAGTAATGACATAAGCGAGAACGTGAAATGAACCATCAGTGTTGATTTTAAATCAGCATTTATTGGAAGACAATGGTCTTATAATGCCATAACAAGTTCTTCTGTCTGCCCCTTACGAACACTACCTTTAAACAATTTAGTATTTTTATTATTATTATAGTTATTATTATGATAAAATATTGTTGTCCTGCATTTGCTTTCTAATCAGATGCCGTGTCATAAGTAAGGTTTAATGGGATTTATTTTCGAATGAACATTTTTGTCAAAAAAGGAAATCATGAGAACACACATTTTACATAGATAAAGCTTACGTAATGTGTGTACTGCCCTTGCAAGAACATTTTTTGTTTTGTTTTTTGTTTTAACCTATGGACTATCAAGGATCCTTTCAGCGAGTCTATCGGACGCTTTTCTAAACAATCCGAGGGCTCCAACTACAATCGGAATTATTGATGTCTTCATGTGACACGTTTTTTATGTTTCCACTTCAAGACAATTGCATTTTGGTTTTTAAAGATCTTCAAAGACACATAGCAATCTACAGGGACTGACATGTCAATAAGAAAACACATTTTTTGTGTTGTTATTCATCACAATGACTGACGATTAGATTTTATTGATATGTCTGTGCGCAAACTAAAGTTTGATAAAATTGTTACAGGTACTATCCCTGTAACCTGGTGTTGGTGATGGTTATACCAGTTTATTGCATTTCTGTGCCTCCTCAGGTTAACTCTCACAATAGACCTCGAGTGGAATGACTATGTAGAATCCATAGCTTAATCTGCTGCTAAGAAAGTCGGTTCTCTGTGTAGGACCAGGAAGTTTTTTCCCGTCTGAAACAATCCTGCATATATATAAATCAACCATCCGCCCGTGCATTGAATACTGCTGCAATATCTGGTCGGGTGCTCCTGCTATCCACCTAAGTGTCCTTGACAAAATCCAACGGAGAATGTAATCGATCTCGACTTGGCAGCTCCGATACGATCACTTTCTCACTGGCGCAATCTGGTTACCCTGTGTCTCTTCTGCAAATTATTTCACGGCTTCTACTCCGATGAACGTAGCTCACTGGTGCCCCTTACATATGAATTTCCTCGAGCCACAAGATTAGAAACTAGGTTACACTCTTTTACTGTGAAACCAATAAAATGTAAACGCAAATTCAACTCAGCCAGCTTCTATTCTCGCACTTCCCGCCTGTAGAATCCCTTCCATTTAACATGCTTTCCCGGCTGCTACAATCTCTAAGAATTTAAATGTAAAGTCAATATGCATCTCCAGTCTCACTAACTTGCGTCCTCTCTCTCATTCTCTTATCTCCGTTCACACAACTCTCATCACTATTCTTATCCTTCTCTTACCCACTTCCTGACACCCTCTATAACCTGTCAATCTTTTTCATAATTTTCCTCCCATGTAACCTCCAGCAAAACAGTGGCAGTAACATGCCTCGCTTGAGGCGATATGATTATAAAATAAATTCCTTCCCGTAATGGTGCATCCAATTCAGTGCAGCTATTGGTACACTCTTTAATGCCTTGTGCCACCCCAACGGTCCCGGTCCGAACAATTTCTCCGGCGGCCGTTCTCCACGCTGTGATTTTGCCGGGAATTTGTAGAAAATGTCGGCCGGACAGCTGGGGGTACAAGATTGACTATAAGGAACGAACTTCCACAACTTGAATGAGTTAACTGCGCTACCTTATACAATACGGTTAATTGTTTCTGGTTATTTATCACAGAATCTACAATTGGGGTCAGTACAGATGTTCAATATGTGTGCTTGCTAATTTCTAGTTAGAAAGAATTGGTACTTTTTAGCTTGAATAAAATCTTCGGGTTCAACGTTTAATCCGAACCTCTGTTTTATGAGGGATTTTTCTACATCACCTAGTTTGGTACTCGCAATGCATTGACAATGAAGATGCTTATCTTGTCATCGTTTCTGCATTGGTACATCGCCTTTGCATTAGATTTCTTTGTTAGGTCATTTGCCGTTGCAACACGTGTATTATGGTTTATTTGCACATCATTAACCCATTTAAAATCCCGTATTGATGTTTTCTGTTTCATTTATTACGAATTTTTTAAAAATTTATTTCATGTTCTTTGACACATCATTATTCAGTCTTCTGTAGTTTCCAGAAATATTTGTAGATCAATTGTTGTGGATTTGTAAGATAGTTGTAGTTGAAATAATCCTCTGCCTCTTTCGGATCTGGGTATTTACAGACAATCAAGATCAGCATCAAGATTATGTATGCGACATCCTAATGTTGATGTCGCAGGTTCATATTATTTGTATATATTATTATTATTATCATTATTATTATTATAAAGATAGTTGTTCATTTGTTGCCCGTGTGTGATTGACATGCGTGTTATTTTATTAAATAGTGAAATAATTGTCAAGTCGCCTAGATTTATAATTCTTACAAAATAAAAAGATATCGAAACATATTTCTTTATCAGGAGTTATTTGCGTAGGCCGGCTGATATCAATTTTTCGGTTTTTGAAAACAAAAATGCAACCTTCAGCTCATGTATGTATAACCACTAAAATAATTTTCTTAATCATTATAAATAATATCCCTTTATCTCTCTCTCTTTCTCTCCCTATATATATATATATATATATATATATATATATATATTCGATTTCAAGTAGACTTCTCTGCGTGAAATATTCGGTCATATCATCAAAGACGATTTTTCTATCGGTATGTGTACGTCGCTTTATCTTAATTTTGTTGATAATCCTCACCTGCTGTACAAGTTTTGTCATCCATATATTAGTCATTAAGATAATTTGAGAAGAATTAATGGAGATTAACGCAATCTCGTTGTAAGCTACCCTGATAGACTGCGAGGCTCAATTCTCAGCCTTGTTTGGCCAGAGGTTGTCGAATGCAACTTGCTGCTCTACCGGAAATATGATCTAAAAGATTAGTAAAGTTAATTAGTTTGGAATAAAGAGCTTCCTTCTCGGTCCCCAACTTTGTTTGATCAGAAACTTGGGTCATTTCCTTTAATGGTCTTCTAAGACACACTGTTTCATCTAAGTGCATGTACGTGATTCTTAGATTAGACTATGAAGTTTATCCGTTTATACATTTGGATTAATACCACTCTGCAATTATTGTACGTCATAAGACACACACACACACACACACACACACACACACACATATATATATATATATATATATATATATATATATAATATCGATATAGGTATTTTTAAATATACATATTCTCGTCACGATTCTGAGTTTCATGCATTACACCAATTTTAGTTTCATTATAATATTATACTGGCTTACTTACAATTTTCATATATATATATATATATATATATATATATATATATATATATATAATAAATATCCATATTTTGATACGTCTATGGCTCGTCGCTATATATATATATATATATATAGAGAGAGAGAGAGAGACATATATATATATATATTAATGGCAGAATGAGGACAAAAGAGAAAGATAAAAGCGGCACATAACCTGCTGACCTTTAGTAAATGTTCGTAGAACAAGTTATAAAAGAGATAACAAGAACCCAGACGATGTCAATTTTTTTTCTTTTCTTATTTATTTGATTTTATTCTATCTTTTTCTTTTTCTTTTTCGCTTTCTTTTTCTTTTTCTTTTTCATTCCCTTTATTTTTATTTTTATTTTATTTTATTTTATTTTATTATTTATTTATTTTTTAATTTCTTTGCAATCTATTTAAAAAGGAAAAGTAGACTAATTTTTCTCCAGTTTCTGAAAGGTTTTTTCTGTTGCTGAGGTGATGTGTCGTCCCCCGTGGGGATCTTCATATCGAAATGGCCATTCAACATCTTTGAATTAATCCTTTTTTAATATATATTTGCTCTGTAATATTTTATTACATGGAGCTCTCTTCCTGTATCATTTTTTAATATTAAAATAAATTTTTAATATTAATTAGGATCGGGTTTTTTGGAATTTACCTTCCTGCTTTTTTCCCTTGGATTGAAGTATCTGAATTAAAATATTTTGCTCCTACGTTTTGGTAGTTGAGCTCTCTTGGTTTATTCCCGGATTTCTTCTACCAATACAACACCACCTTTCCTATGGAGAAATTTACCCCGGAGTATTCCTTGAAGAATATTCCTTTTCCTAATATGGATTCCTTTTTCTGTCATCTTACGGAAAAAATTGAAAGTTTTGTGAGGAGGCTTCGATGGAAAGCCTACTTTTACCTGCGTTCAACGGATTCTTCTCCTGATTCTACAGAGTGCTTTGATTTAAAAACTCTAAGAACTCCACCGGTATGCAAATTTTTAAACTCGTTTGAAAAAGACCTTTTTAATTTGATCCCCAAAATCAAGTTCCGGGGTACTTCAAATGAATTCCAGGATTTATTAAAGTCGAACATTAATACCTTAAAGAATTCCAAAGACCTATGGATTAAATCGGACAAATCAAATAACATTTACAAGTGTAATACCACCAATTACCTAAATATCCTTAAAAATAATATAACTAGTCATTACAAAATAGACAGAGGTAACCTAATTTTATCGGAAATTAACTCCGATATGGCTAAATTTGCAAATGAACTAAATATTAGTGATAGAATTGGAAAAATTTCTACCAAAGAAGCTTACATTTTATTTAAGGACCACAAGCCTAATTTCCAAAATAAATTACAAACTAGACTAATTAATCCCACTAAGAGTGAATTAGGCATAGTTTCTAGGGTGGTTCTGAAGAACTTAATAGAGAAGTTACAATCTAATTTACAACTGAATCTTTGGAAGAGTTCCTTAGATACCATAAAATGGTTTGATAATATCAATGACAAATCTAAATCCACTTTCCTTAAATTTGATATTGTGGATTTCTATTCCTCTATATCAAAAAAACTTCTTGTGGATTGTTTAAACTTTTCTAGGGGTTATGTTAATATTTCGGATTGTGACTATAGAAGTATACTTGGAGCTAGAAAATCTATTCTCACCTTTGATAGTTCTACTTGGACTAAAGGGCCTGAAGATAGTTTTGATGTCCCTATGGGAGCCTATGATTCTGCCCAGGTAGCAGATATAATAGGCATTTATATTTTAGATGTTTTAGGTAGATTTTTAGACCCTAAACTAATAGGCCTATATCGGGATGATGGACTGATATGTATTCCCAATTCCAATGGGCCTTACACTAATAGAATACATAAGAAAATTATCAGAGCCCTAAATTTTCTTGGTTTTAAGGTTGAGGTTACTTCCAATCTCAAAATTGTAAACTATCTAGATATCACCCTTAACTTAAATGATGGTTCCTACCAACCCTTTCTCAAAGAAAATAGTTCTCCCACCTATATAAATAGTTTATCCAACCACCCCAAGAATATTATAAGACAAATACCCAAGATAGTAAATAATAGGGTTAACCAATTATCTTCCAATGTAAAAATTTTCAACGCAAGCAAAGAAATTTACGATAAGGCCCTTCAGAAAAGCGGTTTTGTTAATAAGTTAAAGTATGATAAGCCTGCTATAAACCCAGAATCATCAAAAACTAAAAACACCCGAAAATGTAGAAAAAGGAAGATAATTTGGTTTAACCCTCCTTATTGTAAGCTAACTAATATAAATATTGGTAAGTATTTTCTCAAATTAATCGATAAACATTTTAATAATAATAACAATCCCTTAAATAAATTTTTTAATAGATTCACCCTAAAAATTAGTTATTCTTGCACCTCAAATATAGATAATATAATTAATTCCCACAATAAACAAATTTTAATGAACCTAAATAATACGGAAGCTAAATCCGGAATTGTCGACAAATGCAATTGTTATTCGGTGGATGCCTGCCTGGTGCAAGGCAAATGTAAATCCACCCATGTAATTTATGAAGCCCGCATTTCTCCATCTAATAACAAGGACAATTACCGGACCTATATTGGCATGTCCGCGGGCTCTTTCAAACAGAGGCTTTATAATCACAGGTACTCGTTTTCGAACCCTAAACAGATTCCAGACGGCACTATCACGTAGGTTCTGGGAAATGAAGGAGGAAGGGCAGGACCCTATAATCAGCTGGAAATTAATAGGCTCAGCTTGTACTCCTAAAAGTTTTCGTGATATGTGTCGTCTGTGTTTATTGGAGAAGATTCTGATTTTGAAGTATCCTCATCAGGACTTACTTTTGAACTTTAGGAGGGAATTTATAAACAAGTGCCGCCATAGGGCGGATTTTAACTTCTAATTTTTAATTTTTAAATTCTAAATTTTTCTAGAATTTTTTTTAATATTTAAAAAAAAAAAAAAAAAAAAATTTTTAATTTTAATTTAATTTTTTTTTTTTATGTATATGTGTATGTTTGTGTGTGGATGTGCATATTTGTATATATATGTATATATATGTATATATGTATATATGTATTTATGTATGTGGGCTATATGTAATTTTGAAAAAAATTTTTTAGCTATTTAAATGCTCCTTTTCATAATATTCATTAATATGTATGTGTGTGAGAGCATATGGAATATATATATATATATATATATATATATATATATATATATATGTGTGTGTGTGTGTGTGTGTGTGTGTGTGTGTGTGTGTGTATGTGTGCATGTATGTGTACACATGTATATTGTGTGTATATGAATTTTTTGTATATAGGTGTGTACACACATATATGTGTGTGTATGCGCATGTATATGTATATAAGTGTGTAATAAATTGAATGTATGTGTGTGTATGTGTATGTATATATGTATTCTTATTCGTAGAATTGTGTGTGTGTATATATGTATGTATGTGTGTACTTCTATAGGTATGTATATAATAATTGTAATTAATGATTTTTTTTTTTACCTAGTGTTGTCTTTATTTAGTTTAATTTCAAATGACCTAATTTTTTTAAAAATAATTTTATTTTAAATCCTATATCTTTTTATTCCCTTTTATTAATAATTATGCCTTTTTAAGTAAAGGCCTTTTTCTAATACTTCAACGTTTTGGGGAAACTAGGTTTTTGAATTTGTCCAGCGTCTGTAATATTTAAAAAAAAATTTTTCTCTAGTTTCTTTCTTTTTCCCTCCCTTCCTTCTTTTATCTCTCTTACCACCTTTCTTCCGTGTTGCTTAAACTTAGGTCGATTTAACACGGCTGTCTGTTAATTTTTAGTTACATTCTCCCTTTTTTTTGCGAACCCAGACGATGTCAATTTTTTTCTTTTCTTATTTATTTGATTTTATTCTATCTTTTTCTTTTTCTTTTTCGTTTTCTTTTTCTTTTTCTTTTTCTTTCCCTTTATTTTTATTTTTATTTTATTTTATTTTATTTTATTATTTATTTATTTTTTAATTTCTTTGCAATCTATTTAAAAAGGAAAAGTAGACTAATTTTCTCCAGTTTCTGAAAGGTTTTTTCTGTTTCTGAGGTGATGTGTCGTCCCCCGTGGGGATCTTCATAACGAAATGGCCATTCAACATCTTTGAATTAATCCTTTTTTAATATATATTTGCTCTGTAATATTTTATTACATGGAGCTCTCTTCCTGTATCATTTTTTAATATTAAAATAAATTTTTAATATTAATTAGGATCGGGTTTTTTGGAATTTACCTTCCTGCTTTTTTCCCTTGGATTGAAGTATCTGAATTAAAATATATATATATATATATATATATATATATATATATATAGGTGTGACACCTATCTATATGAATATGTCAGCTCTATCACTGAAAGTGTATTTAAATAAGTACTGCGCATATATGATATATAAATAATATAATATATGTAACAAATTGCATATATATATATATATATATAAGGTCGGTGTAAGAAATTCTATAAACAAAGACACGACAGAAAATAATGACGCATGATGAGAAAGATGTCACACATCTGAATTTTCAGACACTCTTAGAGAAATAAATACCATATTAGTATCAAAATTTCTAGGCACTCTTCTCTCATTATGTGTCCTAAAAAATTCAAATTGCTCGTCCTGTTTCTAAATACAAACTTTTATTTTGCTTTTTCATTTTCTCTAAAGGTTTGGATTTGCTCACATGGTTTGTCTTTGCTAATTTTATTATCTTTGTGTGGAGCCAAATTTCTGATGTATCATGTTTCTTCTTTTTCATCTGTAAGGATATTGTCCAGAATTCACAATATAGAACTGATATTGCCTAACAATTTGGTAGTTTTTTCTTTGTTTCTTCGGATTTCTTCTATTCCTTATTACTCTGCTTAGGTTTTAGAAAGCATCTTTGGATATTCCAATGCACCTTTGAAATTTAATTGTCTCCTTAAAAACATGAACCATTTTGAGAATGTTCTTTTCCGCATATAATGTATTCCTGAAAAGATTCAGTAGTTTCGAGTCAGTCGTTTGCCTCGATTGAGGTTGTAGAATGTCTGTAGAAAGCTTTTTGTGAAAACTATTCATTGAGTATACCTACATTTCTTACTTAAACATAGGTTGTGTGTATTTATTTTAAATGTATGTTCGTACTTTTTACGTGTTTGGTGAAAATAGAATGAAGATGTTAAAAGGAGATATCTAATGTTATCAATTCTATACTCAGGCTGGTAGAAATGTTCAGCTGGAGTAAAATTGATGTTGTTTTTTTTATACTATTTCATATCTTGAATCCCTTTCATCTTTTATTTGAGTTCTATGATCCATCACCTTTAGGATTTAGGCAATCAGGGCTCACCACTATTTCCAGTCATTTTTGTTTTTTGATAGATACTTTTGTTTGTACTTCTTTCGTTTAGGTACATCCATTTTGTATGTTGCAAGTTGGGCTGTTCCGTTTCGTAGTAAGTACGCATTCCGTCGTCGTGCAGTTGAGTTTAGTCCTTTTTTCTTTCTTTCCTTCACTACTTTCTGTAGGAGTTCTTGTAGTCTCCTCTCAATCTCTATTATCAGCCATGTGGCATCTGTATATTTTATGTTGTTAAGATTGTAGCTACTAATAATGAAGCCTGTTAGGACGAGTAGTTACAGTGACATGCATAGGTATTGGATATATATTATTTTCTGTTATAACTTTAGTTTACGTTCGCCATTTTACCTGATATTTGGTAAGTAATATCTTGTAAAGTTGTTTTAGTTGTATGTGGAAGGAAAATTAAAAACTCATGGTTGATTCCATTTTTTATGAAAGTTCAAAATTACCCCATGCAAAAATATTGGATACATCAATTTAATATTTCGTTGCGTAGCCTCTGCTTTGTTTCACTGCTTCCAGGCCACTTTCTATAGCTGGCCACAAGTTTTCCACACTGATCCACCGTTACTTTACCCCATTCTTTCTTGCATAATTCCCCTAATTGCTTGATATTTTCAGAATTCCGCTTATGAACTTTAGCCTTCAGAGTATACTAAAACAACTTTACGAGATATTACTTAGCAAATATCAGGCAAAATGGTGAGCATAAACTAGAGGTATAACAGAAAATAAGATGTATCCAATATTTATGTGTATCACTGTAACTACTGATCCTAACAGGCTTCATTATTAGTAGCTACAATCTTAACAACATAAAATATGCAGATGCCACAGTGTTGTTGATAGAGATGGAGGGGAGACTACAAGAAGTCCGACAGAAAGTAGTGAAGGAAAGAAAGAAGAAAGGACTAAACTCAACTGCACGATGACGGAATGCGTACTTACTACGAAACGGAACAGCCCAACTTGCAACGTATATCAGAATGGCCTCGCTGTATAGGCTGAATAAATTCGGTGAGAAGACATGCCATTATCTTACACCACTTCCTATTTTTCTCTATCTATTGAATTCATTTGTTATCCGTATGGAGGCCCTACTACGTAATTTCAACTGTTCTTTTGGGCGTACTTTATAAATCAGTCTTATTTTTTACCTAGTTTCATTTTGCAGAGTGCTGCCTTGTATTGTCATGCCAGAGAATAACTCCATTTCCTGTTTTTATTTCGTTGTTCACACACTTTCCAATCCCACATAAAAATGGATGTAACTTATTCGCGAATAAAATAAGCAGTAAGATACTGGAATCCTGTTTTCCTGTTCTTAAAAAGAATCCTCTCAGGAACCAAATTTTCATCTTTGCACATTTCCACAATTAGCTTTAGACAGTTGCGTAGGACATTAAGTATTAGCAGCAAATATCTGTGGATTTGACGTGGAGCAAATTCAATAGTCCCTTTCAGACCAAACTACGCCAGGCTTGCCAAATCAATATCTTTAAAACTTAAAAAAACGCACCTAACGCAAAGGAGCATTCATTGCATACTTATGCACTGCAAAAATATTTCAAAATAATATTTGAAAGTGCTACCCTTTAAGAATTCCTACACTATCTACATTGTTCGAACTATTGTCCTCATCTTTGTTGCCATTTTTATGACGTTTCGGTCGTTGTACTCTCCTACTTCTTCAGGTGCAAAGAATTTTAAGCCGAACCATTTATTACGATCACTGCGGTATATCATTCTTGTGCGAATCCTCTTTTGATAGTCATGCGTTATCTCCCACTGACCGGACTCTCTAAGTTACTTCTTCACCACGGCTGTACCCTGGTATTGAACTCACAACGCTTTGGGTCAAGTTACTGAAACTAACAAATGTCTATATCCACTGGGACATGTGTTCAAAGAATTGTGAGTTCAATACCAAGGTACAGCAGTGGTTAACATGTTAGCTTGGAGAGAGATAACTCATGACTACCAAAACAGGCTTCGCACAAGGAATGAGAATGATATACTGCAGTGATCGAAAGAAAAGTTTCGGTTCAAAATTCCTAACACCAGAAGAAGGCCGAAGCGTACAAGGCCGAAATGTCGTACAAATCGCAAAAAGAAATGAAGACAATAGTCCGAAAATGTATATAGTGTAAATTCTATCTAATCTCAGAAATATAAACGAATACTGAAGAATTCCTACATTATAAAGTACCAAATATATTTATTTTTAAATCTAAAGTTTTCCAAAGATGTATACTCTGAAATACACTATTAACGGGACAAGAATCGAACCTATGTTCACGTAATTTTCTCTACACTGATCGAATTCAAATACTGATAGACGTAATAAACACTCTTTAATAAAATATGTGCCCTCAAAATCAAATAAGACATGCTATTATCTTTGAAGCGATAAAAATTTCAGATGAAAGATAAATCCATAATTTATATATATATATATATATATATATATATATATATATATATATATATATATACTTATGTGTGCATTTGATGAAAGAAAGAACAAATCAGAAACGAATTTCAGTCAAACATTTATTAAACCTTCTTTAGAGATTAAGAGAAACGGAACTACATTTGACCTTTAACTCAGATCTATTTATTTACTCATCTCTCTATCTATCTATCTATATATATACACACACACACACACACACACACACACACACACACACATATATATATATATATATATCTTTTGATCAGTGTAGCATTTTTATGCCAAATCGGTCGTTTCTTAACGTAACAAGATTGACCACTATTTTGACATAAAAAATGCTACGCCGATCAAAGAATAAACAATTTACTGCGTGGTAAATTTCTAAAGAGTACCTTGACAACTCGGTCATCTGCAGTAAATTTGCGCCACGGTTCATACAACATTTCACCATTTCTGACAAAACTTTTGTTATCAGAGCAGAGGATAGCAACTAACAAAAGGCATAGAAAGTAAAAATACAAAAACATCGAATTGAAATAAGCTAGATGAAAAAACACAAATAAAAAGAATACAAGTAATTCCCAGCATCCCTTGTCCGTGCGCTTGAGTAGATTCACTAGCAAAAACAATTAGTTCTATGAAATACTGAAAAGACGAAATAGGTCACAAGCATCTTTTAAACACACACACACACACACACACACACACATATATATATATATATATATATACACAAAAATCTAAAGCGAGCCAAAACCTACCGCGGTTTCACACTACGGATCGTCGTAGTGTGAAACCCTTTGCCCTGACGATCCGTAGTGTGAAACCGCGGTAGGTTTTGGCTCGCTTTAGATTTTTGTGTCTTTGCTCTACTTTTGTATATCTTTTTTTGTACTTTGTATCGAGCACTTTTTCTTCTGGTTGGTTCCGTTTGGGTTTTCTTTACTGCAGAGTATTGAATGTTTTGTTCTTGTTCCGCGGATTTCTTTTTTTTTCTCCCCATTTATCCGACGCCTCAGTGCACCGGATTGTAACGGAATTAGGTTCTGTTTGTTAGTGGTTTTGTTGAAGGTTTATTTTAGTATAAATTTACGGCCTACTTACTTACAGAGTCTATTTAGTTATTATTTTGATTTATATATATATATATATATATATATAAGTGTTTTAGGGGGATTTGTTTTTTTCTTCTGCTTTCTTGGTTGATGTATCAGTGTATGCATTTCCCTGATTTTCTTCCGACGTACTTTATTTTGAGGTGTAATTACGTGTGAACTAAATTATAGTTAATTTTTTTATGTTCTTTACCAAATAAAAGATATAGGTTTAATGAATTAATATGTTGAAAATATGTAATTGTTTACCGAGAGATTGTTAAATTGTTAAGACAGTAGTGATCAGGGAAGCATCTTCGGAGTCTGTTTCACAAGATAGTACTTCTTATGAAGAATGTGTCCAAATAGAACTTCCTTCCAACTAATGAAATACAACTGGAAAAGGAACAAGTTTGTTCCGATATTCATTTCATCACGAGTTTTAACTAAAATTGTGAAACCAAAAAATATCAGCCGTCAGTATCTGGTAATAACAATAGAGAAGCGAGAAGCAGTTTCGTCAACGTAAAAAAAAGTTTGTCGAGTAGAAAAGAGATCATCACCCAATAGGCCACTAAGAATAAAATTGAATTCATTTAAGACTCGGAAATTGAGCAGCTCAATTGCCAAATATATCAACAATTCTCCATTTTGATATGAGAGAGTTATATACTTTCTGCTGTCATAATCTTTTCTCTACTACATATATATCTTTAATACTATATACATACATACATAGGATGTGCGATGTGTTGCATTGGATATCGGCTTGGAACGAGAAATCGGGGAGCTAAGTTCGAATTCCAGCCGAATCCACTGCATTCACTTACGCGCAAATACCCTTGGGAAAGGTATTAATTAATTAATCCGTCTCTTCCTTCCAGTTATGGGTTAAATAACAGGACAGATTGGGTTCTATAGTCTTGGGCGGCAACCAGTCTACCGCAGAAAGCAATGGCAAACTACTGCAGGATAATCTTCTGCCCAGTCAGTCATGTCTCTTTCGAGACATGATCGCCTAAGCGTGTATCACGTATTGCACTTAACTGACTGACATGTATATATATATATATATATATATGGTTTAGAAAAACTGCCAGAAATAAAGGACCGGCCCACTGAATGGTAAGTGTAGCTCTGAAAGTATTATTTATAGAGATTGCATTCATTCGGATGATGATGATGTTGAATTTTATTTGTATACAAAAAAGTGACTTAAATGCCACATGCTGCCATAGAAAATATGTATACTTAAAAACTTAGATTCTGGTTTCATACACATTCATCTATACACGTGCCTCTCTATCTTTCTCACTTCCTTACATTCCCCTTTCTTTCTTTCATTCTTTCTTTCTTTCTTTCTTTCTTTACTTATTTAAATTTTTATTCATTTTCTCAACAAATATATATATATATATATATATATATATATATATATATATATATAAGTGGTAGGGGCAACATAGATTATAGTAATACGTAATTTTGAATTGTATTTTGGATTTTATATTTAACAGTTTAGTTTATCGTAAAATTTAAACATAATAACACAAAAGAATTTGTGGATTGCAAACGTTTGTGGCCATATATTTGTATGCACTTATGTCCTGTTTTGGTGAAGAAACAAGCTCCCAAAATATGAAAAAATACTTTTAATACACCATTCATGTACATATATAATTATCCAAACAAATTTTTATTCTGAAAAGAAACAAACATAAGAATACACGAAAGTTTCAATAAAAAAAATTCATTCAATGAAAACTGCATAACAGAGAAAGTACTGCATAAATGAAGAATATATATATATATATATATATATATATATATATATATATATATATATATATATGTTTGTGCATGTTTGTAAAAGTGAACAGTGAACAGCTCTTTGAAATGCCACTGATGTGCGGGGGGCTACATAACTGAAAGAAAACTAATTAGAGGAGAGAGAAGAGGATTACAAACCAATTAGAAAGAAGCAATATAAAGATGAAAATGCAGGTGTGTTTACAGTTGCATGGGGGGAGAGAAAGGGAAGGATATACGGGGTGGGGGAAGGGCTAGAGTCAAGTGGTTAGTAGATGAGTATTGACATTGCATTTAAATTTCTGGAGGTTGTAGCCGTCAGGAAAGCAAGAATATGGGAGCGAGTTCCACAGGCGGGAAGTGCAAGAGAAGAAGCTGAAGGAGTAGAATTGTCGGCTGCATTTGGCTAACCTGACTGTGAATGGGTGGGACCCAGTTGCCATTGTCGTTGCACGAGTAAGCACCTGTTGAGGAGGCATCAGTGACTTAAGTTCGTCTGAGCAGAAACCATGAAAGTACTTATAGAACAGACAATGGTTGGCCACATTTCGTCGGTGGGGAAGTGGCTGTAGTCGAGAAGCCAAGTCAGCACCTATCACGTTACTAACTCTCCTTTGGAGCCTGTCGAGAACACTGAGGTGAGCGGCAGGGGCGCCTGACCATATTTTTACAGAAAAATAAAGCTCTATTTAAAATCAGTTTGTGTAGAGAAATTATGGCCAAAGTTTGCTATAGGGTGGGATTAGCTGCCCCTAACTTAGGAATGGTCTCATCGCTGCGAAAAGGAATAAAAAAATCCCAGAGCAATGGAATAATTTTTTAACCAAATAGAGCATAACGTCCAAAAAGTAAGAAAAAAATAAAAAATAAAAAAATAATTAAAGGCAGGACAGAGGAAGAAGAAGGAAGGAAAAAGCTAGATAAAAAAAAAAGCTAGAAAAAACAAAACAAAACAAAAAAGACAAAAAAAGACGACGAACTATTTCACATACACTTACCTCGCAGATAAACTCTGGAAATTTGAGTAAAAATAACATAAAAAATATAAAAGCAATAGTATTTTCACTCTCTATTTTCACAGAAAAATAAAGCTCTATTTAAAAGCAGTTTGTGTAGAGAAATTATGGCCAATTTTTGCTATAGTTATCTGTCCCTAACTTAGGAATGGTCGCAATGCTGCGAAAATGAATTAAAAAATCCCAGAGCAATGGAATAATTTTTCTGGCCTGATGATTGCGCCTAGCATGAAAGAATCTGTCGTCTCTGAGGGTTGACTTCAGTGTCTTCTTTTATATTTACATACACTCTATATATGATATTGAGCACTTCTTCCTACAAATATAGCACAGCTTAAAACTATATTCATGTCACACATACACACACCTATATATATATATATATATATATATATATATATATATATATATATATATCTGTCTGTGGATGACTATATATATATATATATGTATATATATATGTCAGATATAGATATATATATATATATTTATATCTGTCACATATATAAATCAGATATATATATATATATATTACATATATATAAATCATATATCATACACACACGCATATATATATGTGTGTGTGTGTGTGTGCGTGTGTGTGTGTGTGTGTGTGTGTGTGTGCGCTCGCGCGTCGTTATATGCTGTTTTTTGTCTTCTAAATCTGCATGGTCTGCTCTGCAAATTTCTCTAGAACGATGTTTCTGCAATCTCAAGCCTTTTCTTCATTTGTGAAGGGATTATACATCATTGCAGGAGAATTGATATTGCATAACGATTCCGTAAATTTTCTTTAATTCAATTGAATATTTCATATTTCTTACAACTTTTAAAAAGCAATTTTTCCTGTCCGAGTACTCTATTGAATTTCCACGTCACACATACTTTCATCTTTTACAACGCTTCCCTGAAATTATATTTTTGCATTTGCCCAATTTTGACATTGTCTGTTTGCATATTAGATTGTTTCTTTTGTCTGAACACAATATTCTCATTTTTCTGAGAATTGGGAGTTAGTCATTTGTTCCTGTTTTATTCACTACATTTTGGTTTCGGAGTCCTAGTAATTTCTTTTATGAATTTATTAAAAATCAACTGGACATTTGTTTGAACTAATCCAGTCCTTCCTCTCTAACGGCACAATGAAGGTGGTATTAAACGGACATGCCTCCCAAAATTACCATACGAACGCAGGTATCCCTCAAGGCTCTATCCTAGGTCCTCCGCTCTTTCTGATATACATTAATGATCTCCCTGATTCTATAAGATACCAAGTAGGTATGTACGCCAATGACACCATAGTTTACTCTTGCCTCGACCAAAAATCTGGTGTAGGCGACAAAGCTAACCTTGCAGCCGAGCTTGAAAAGGACATCCAATCCGTATTGGACTGGGGTAAGAAATGGCACGTAAATTTTAATGCTTCTAAAACGAAGCTACTATCAATTCACCATCATAGACAATCGCACCTACCTCCCATTAGCATGGACCAGATTTACCTTCCCAGAGAGTAAAACACTACGCCTCCTTGGTCTCACACTGACAGTGGACCTCAAATGGAATGACTATATCGAATCCATTGCTAAATCCGCTGCTATGAAAGTCGGTTCTATGTGCTTGGCCCTGGAGTTTTTTTCCGTCTGAATCTATCTTGTACATATACAAATCTACCATTCGCCCGTGCATTGAATACTGCTGCCATATCTAGTCGGGTGCCCCTACTATTCTCCTTGGTCTTCTCGACAAGGTACAGCGGAGGGTCTGTAATGTGATCGATACCAACTTGGCAGACCGCCTGCAGTCTCTCTCTCACCGGCGCGACGTGATTTCCCTGTGTCTCTTCTATAAATACTTTCACGGTTTCTGCTCCAATGAACTTAGATCACTGCTGCCCCCTAGATACGAATTTGCACAAGAAATTAAATTAGCAACTAGGTCCCACCCTTTTACAGTGAAACCGATAAAATGTAACCGCAATTTTTACTCCAACAGCTTCTTTTCTCACACTTCGCGAATGTGGTATTCCCTTCCACATGATTGCTTCCCCGACGGCTACAATCTCCCGGAGTTTAAATGTAAGGTCAATAGACACCTCCTAACACATTAACTCGCTTCCATTCTTTCAAACACTCTTTCCATCTGCCCAACCCTCATCCACGGTATCCTTACCCATCTATCACCTTCCTTCTGACATTTGCTACATCTAACCACTCCTCCTCTTTCCCTTCCCCTATGTAGCCCTATGTGCAATAGTGGCAGTGGAATGATTAAAAAAATACATAGATAATCATAGAGGCCTTAGATAATAACAAATATATATTAGATAGATAGATAGATAGATAGATAGATAGATAGATAGATAGATAGATAATCATATATGCATTTGATAGGTAGGTTGATAGAAACATATCTGCAAAAGTGACGAGGGTGGACGTTGCGTAAGTGTTTGTTTGACAGATTCGACTTAGCGTCTGCATTTTGCAGTCTAGCTGGACGGAAGTTTTGCTCAGATGTAGATCAAAATTTTAGAACGTTAACGGCACCTTGAATTTTTTCAGAAAGCCACAATTAGTGGGAGAAAATATAGATTATCACCCCATAAAGTCAGGGATCAGTTTATGTATTTATTATAATATAGAATCGATCACCCCATTATCTATATCTATATATGTTGCCCTTCTTTCATCCCACCCTTATTCAATAAAGACATTCTACATTGCTATCTATATCTATAAAAGTGACAAGGGTGAACGTTGTGTAAGTATTTGCTATGTAAATTTATCATATGTTTCTTTATTTCTATTATTCATTAAACTACCCAAATGAAACCGGGCTAAACTGCTAGTAATCATATATGTATTGAATATACATAGAGAGAGAGAGAGAGAGAGAGAGAGAGAGAGAGAGCGAGAGAGAGAGTGAGAGAGAGGTAAATATTTAGGTAATCGTATAACCATTAGCTAATCATATCTGTATCAGGTAGATATGTAGATACATGGATAAATAATATATATATATTAGAGATAGATAGATTCATCTATAAATGCCGTTTATTGATGGATATATATATATATATATATATATATATATATATAGAGAGAGAGAGAGAGATTTATGGACTCTAAATAGGGAGGCAAGGCAACAAGTCTTTTGTGTTTGAAATAAGTATGCGAACTTTACATCCAGACTCAATCGTGTATGCATGGATAAACACGATATTATTTTGCGCTCATCATGCCTTCACGATAGGCAGAAGTCTGAATTCGGGAAAATGTACAGATCAATACATTGATCAGCATAGGATCTATGATCAATCGATGTCAATATACCTGAAACCAAATGGTGCAGGAAGTCAGTAGCCAAGTGCTGACACTCACCAATGATCAATGACAAAACCTCATAAAATGGAATAGATGAATCAAATCCTTTTTAAGATACACCTATGTATTTCGCACACTTATATTTGGGAGCGTAAATGTGTGTTTTAATGCCATTACATTTCTGGTCGTACATGTCTCTTCACAGCTTCCTTTTATCGTATTTTTTGCGAGTTGCTAGGCAGTCGTGGGAAACAGTCGCGTAATCGTCATTTTTTCTTACTCTTAGACTGGTTGCCGGACACCATGTGAGACTAGTCTGTTGACTAATAGCTTGCACGAGTAGACGTGGATTTATGACCTTTCCAATGGACCAAAATATAATCAAGTTACTAAATTGGAATTTTAATTCGTCTTCTCCACTTTTTCAACGTCGATATCCGTTACATTGCAGGAACATCTTTCTCTCCCCCTCTCTCTCTCACTCTTCACACACACACAATGTGCACACACACAAGTGCACACACACACACACACACACACACACACACACACACACACATATGTATATATATATATATATATATTGTGTGTTATGTTAAATATGACAAATAATGTTAGTAATTAAAATGTAGAAAACAATTACAATAGAACATGTTTCGGTATTTACTAGCCTTCATCAGAAATTTCGGAGAGTCGCACAGTGCGGAGTTACTGTGATTTTTATTTTATTTTTTCGCAGTTCATTTTTAAATTTAGATATGTACAGCATAGAATTCAAAAAGCAACACATAACCTCAATTCGCTAGTGTCAACTATTTCATATATAGTCGCATAAATATTGAATCATATTAAATGTACAAAGATTTTCCTACTTGTTCCTGTTCATAGATAGATAGATAGATAGATAGATAGATAGATAGATATAGACAGAGATTAAGCATAGATACATACATACATACATACATACACACATACATAGAGAGTGTGTGTTCAAACTGAGATAGATAGATAGATCAAACTGATCAAATAAAGTTGAATGCTAATCCAGGAAAATGTGAGAAGAATTGCATGAAAGTGTTTAACACTGTATGTTACTGACTGGATAAGACAGAAGTTATGCCAAAATAGTTTGTTAGGTTGGTTCTAGCTTATTTATTGTTGCGCCCAGTGACTATACATATTATTTGAAACTATCTGATGATTGAACAGCGAGCTGGCGTGTGATTATCTGGGCTTCTAAAAGTTGCCCTGAACTAAATTTCGATCTTACTTCAATGGTTTTCGTTTTTGTGTTCTTAATCATCACTCCACTGCTTAAATATATGGGTTAAAAATCAACATTCGATTTCCAAACTCAGTTTTTTTTTACACAAGCGTGCCGCATCTTCAACAAGACAGACAAATTTTCTTTAGGAACAGAGAGATAATCGAATTCGACTGAATTTGTTTAATATCCTAACCATTCGCCGGAGACTTAATGCCCTTCCCACTTATTTTTATAGTGTGAATAGATTGTGAATGGTCACGTTCGATTGCTTAAGAAAAGGTCCAATCACAGCAGCAGATTAATTATATACTTCCTAGCATATTTTGATGTCAATATGTAAAATTTCCAATTCAATAACGGCGTCCTCACGATAAATCAAAGCCAGGATGAACCTGCTCAGTTTAAGTGACAGACTCTGTGCGTCTAACAACGCTTTATCTCCACCACGATATTAAGCATTTTCGATTTAAAAAAAAAACTGTTTGAAAATAGATATTTTATCAGTAAATTCACTGAAAAACAACAAGCTACCAGACTGCCACAACTGAACACGATATAGTGTCGGGTTTCAGTCCTGGCTGGAAGCAATAAGATGTCTAATCGTACTGATGAGCTGTGATACAGCAAACCAGGTCTGTCTGTGGAAGACTATATATATATATATATATATATATATATATATATATATATATATATAAAACTCCAAAAATTACATATGCCGTATGGCCATTTCAGCAAGGAAAAACCTGAATTCTTCAGCGGCAAAATTCATTAATTTTGCAAATTCAGTACAAAATTTATTTACTGGATGCTTAGTTAAAAAGAAAACCATACCCTGAAGTTTACATGAAAGAAGAAAAAGCAGGATAAAATAACAAAGTATAATGGGAGTGGTGATAAAAAAGAGAGTAGATTATGTTAGAAAGTTGTCGTCTAGACATTGATACGGATGGTAATTCTTATTAATTGTATCAACAGAATCTTTGCAGAGATCGCTGTGTAATTTGCATCGTAATCTCTCAAATATTCTTTTTAAAATTTCTCTAGAGACTAATCCTAAATCGTTTTTAGTGGGATTAATTATCCGTATTACTGTCTAGACGACAACCTGTATGAACCACATAATATTTGTCCTGTTTGGTTTAATAGAATTTATTCACTCCAATTCAATAAATCAGTTTTATACGGGAACTGGTGATCAATCATAATACTTAATTATTTTTTATTCTTTTTCTATAATGATCTTTACTTTCATTAAATGTATTCTACACAAGTATTTTACCTTTACAAATAATGCGTGAAGCACTTAGTAAGTACATACTCGCATTAATTAACGTTTTCTCTACACATTCACATGTTTTCCATATCACACAGAAGATATTTCCGGCCATATTGAGCATTTTTCCTACAAATATAGCACACTTTAAAACTATATTCATGTCACACATATACACACCTATACATATATGTGTGTGTGTATGTGTGTCACATATATATATACATAAATATATATATATATATATGTGTGTATGTGTGTGTGTGTGTGTCATATATATATGTATATAAATTTTTGTCTGTCACATATATATATGATATATATATATACATTTATTGCATATATATATATCAGATATATATATATATGTATATATCATACACACATGTGTGTGTACACACATATATATATATATATATGTGTGTGTGTGTGTGTGTGTGTGTGTGTGTGTGTGTGTGTGTGTGTGTCGTTATATGCTCTTTTTTTTCCTAAAACTGTATGGTCTACTTTGCAAATTTCTCTAGGACCATGTTGCTGCAACTTCAAGTCTTTTCTTCATTTGTGAACGAATTATCCATCATTGCAAGAGAACTGATACTGCATAACGGTTCCGTAATCTTTTCTTTATTTCAAATGAATATTTCATATTTCTTAGAACTTTTAGAAAGCAATCTTTCCTGTCCGAATACTTCATATTTTGCATAAGGATGAAAAAGAAAAAAATCACTTTGTTTAAAGAAAAAAAATCAACTTACAGATTTTTTCCTTTCTTGTTTACGCCGATTATCCAGTTTTAGCTTCTATGTATTTTGGATGTACTCCACACATACTGTAACTTTTACAACGCTTCCTTGACATTATATATTTTATTTGCCCAAATTTTGACATTTTTTATTTGCATGTCATATTGTTTCTTTTACTGAAATAAATATATTCAGTCTTCTGGGAATTGGTGGTTAGTAATTTGTACTTATTTTAATCCATAATATTTTCGTTTCGGAGTCCCAGTAATTCCTTTTTATGAGTTTACTAAAAGACAATAGATAGATAATCATAAAGGCATTACATAATAATAAATATTTATTATATATATATATATATATATATATATATATATATAGAGAGAGAGAGAGAGAGAGAGATACATAGATAGATAGATAAACATATATGCATTTGATAGATAGGTTGATAGATACATAGTCATATATGTATAAATATACACAGAGAGAGAGAAAGTGACAGAGAGGGATAAATATATAGATAATGAGCATTAGATAATCACATATGTATCAGGTAGATCTAAATCTAAACTTATTTACAAATGGAACTTTGTGTCTGTATGTGTGCGTGTGTCCGTTATGTATAGACTCCGAAACGGCTGAACCGATTTTCTTGAAAATTTACGCAGTTGCACTATAAGCGTCTGCGGGTGTTCTTAGCTAGATTTTGTGTCGAGGTACCTCCGATAAATATCAAAAATCGATAATCGAAAAAATCGGGTTATAGAAGGAGTGGTCCGATTTTAATCAAATTTGATACGCTCATAGACAATAACATAAGAAACGATATTCAGAAGTTTCAAGGTTGCAGTTTTTACAATAGTGCAGAAAATCGATGATATATATATATATATATATATATATATATATATATAAGGCAAGATGTTTTTGCACGTGTCTATTTATCTGCCTGTATGTCTGTATTTTTTTCAGTCCTTTTACTTTAGTTTTTGCTTCCGGTTTGGCTCTAAGTAAGTATAATTGTAGTTCTTAGTCTCAGCCATGATACCATTTACTCAGAGGACGTATTTAGCCTTAAAAATTCACTTTACGACAAAAAAAACTTATTTGATATCTATACCAGGAAATCAAAGTTTGACTTACATCTATTAATTTTTCTTTCAATCTACGGTTTCGCTTTAACTGGAAACAACTATTGCTTTTTAGTCTTTCGTGCCAACGTACAAAGAGTCTGAGCTCCAGAACCATGGATTACTTTTAAAGCTTTCATTACACCCGAGCAACGCAGGGCTATACCGCTAGTATATATATATATATATATATATATATATATATATATATATATATACATGGATAAATAAGAAACACGGAAGATATTTCCAGTCATTCTTCTGTGCATAATCTTGCTAGATTATTCAAATTCCATGGATTTTCGTTCTTAACCCAATTTTTAGATTGTGCCACATATCGGGCCAGGAAGTTTTTCTCGCCCGAATCCATCTTATACTTATACCAATCTATCATCCACCCATTCATTGAATATTGTCGTCATATCTGGTCAGGCGCCCTGCTATCCATCTCGGTGTTCTCGAAAGATCTATAAGAAATCTATAATGTAATATCGACCTGGCAGCTCGACTCTTGACATTTCCTCACCGAAAGGAACTGGCTTTTCTCTGTTTTTTTTATAGAAATACGTCCATGGTGCACCCTCTACAAAATTTACTGGAGCAATCAAACCGGGAAGAAGGTCCCACATGTTTACAGTCAAAACAACCAAAAGTCACTTCTACTCTAATAGATTCTTTTCTCGCATTTCCCGCTTGTGGAACTCCCTTCCTTATACTTACTTCTCTGATAGCTACAATCTACAATCTACATGAGTTTTAATTTAAACGTCAATTGCCATCTCTTATCCCTTTGACTCCCATCCTTCTTTTATCCTTTCCTCAACATACCCTGAATCTTGTTCTTCTCCCCTTTTCACTCTATTCTCACGCAACTCTCTTCATACCAGTATTCTTATCCTTCGGCGATCATGTGTCGAAAAAGACATGATCGCCGAACTTTTATGTCAATAAACGAGAAAGATGCACTCTGACGAGAAAAACTTTCTGGACTGACACAGTGACCCAGCCTTCCCAGTAGTAGATGCATCTATTGATGCACTTCAGGTGAATGAGTAAGTGAGACCAAGGTGACGCAATGTGTTTCTCTCCAGGAGACTAATGCCAATGTTCAAACCTCCTATTTGAGACCTTCACATTTATGACCCGGAATGATAGGTGGTATATCGTCAACATTCTATTCGTGTTCTTTGGTGATTAGTATATATATCATAAAGACAGCTTATTTTCTCAGAACTGTTACTCTGGGGAAAAATCTCCTGAAAATATCTTTTCTTGATCATTACAAAACAACTTACTTTCACTTTAAGCGATACCTATTCTATATATATAGGATGTGCGTTGTGGTGCAGCGGATATCAACTCGGAACGAGAAATTTGGGAGCCGAGTATGAATTCCAGTTGAATTCTTTGTATTCACTGACGCGCAAATCCCCTTGGGAAAGGTATTAATCCGTTTCTTCCCTCCAGTTATAGGTTAAATAACAGGATAGATTGGATTCTATATCCTTGGCTGGCAACCAGTCTACCAAAGAAAGTAATGGCAACCTAGTGCGAGAAAATCTTCTGCCCAGTCAGTCATGTCTCTTTCGAGACATGATCGCTGAAGCGCGTATCATGTATGGCACTTGACTGACTGACTCTATATATCCTCGGAATATGCACTTTTTACAACCTGTCTTTCCCTACCTTACATCATCTTCAATATTAAGAAATATTCTAGAATTCTGGTTTATATATCCTCTACCCACGATATAAGGATGCCTGAATTTTATTTTGTGCTTTTACTCGTATATCATGTTGAAAACTTCCATTAACAATTCGACATTGATAGCGTTGAGCTAGTGACATGTTTTTATATTTATGAACAAGTATAATGAAAGATGCTTTGGAAAAGCAAGTAACAGGACAATTTATTAGAGACAAAGGGAAAATTACTCTCATGCAATATCAGTCATAGTCTACGGCTATATCGTGTTAAATACACCGGTTCCCGTCCGATCACCGAGGTTAAGCAACATCGAGCCTGGTCAGTGCTTAAATGGGTAACCATTTGGGAATACCAGGTGCTGTAAACGTAAGGACAAAGAATGGTCCACTGGTCCTCCAGGTTTGGGGGTTTGGGGGTTTGGGGGTTGGACGCAGGGCTAATAACCCTGCTCCGTAAAAATAGTTTGTTACAGAAACAGCAAAAACATTTGCTGCTCTATGCACCATCTGGGTGTAATGGATAAATGATGATGATGAGTATCAGCCATCGTATATGGCAGAGAATGTTGACAATATTCTCGCATATGAGGAACAGACTTGAAAAGTGGTTCTGCAAAAACCTGTTAAGAATTGCATGGACTGAATGTTAGCAACGACGTTTTGTGAAAAACGGAAACAAAAACGGAAACAAAACGGAAATTTATGCTTAACATCAGTAAGAAGAAGTTATAATTTCTATGGCAGTTATGAGGAAAGGGGGATTAGAAATTCTGACATTCACAGGGCCGATTAGGGATTCTGACGTGGTGTAATGGATAGTAAGCTTGCCTCGCTAGAACATATCACAACAGAGATGTGAGTTTGATCCTCCTTGTGTGCAACATATTTTCGGCCTTGTGCCAAAACTAAACGGTGCTTAGAAAATAAACACTCTCAGGAGAGACTGACAGCAAGAAAAGCAGTGTAATCCTGTGCATATTCAACCTAATGAGCTTGTTTAATTGTTTGGCAGAACAACGTTTAGGAGAGATAGCAAAAAGATAAAAGTTAATAAGAGATACGAAACTATGGAGAACCAAGATTACCAACGTCTTGGAAGGAATTAGCACAAAGAAGAAGCAGAAGAAGACAGTATACATAAACGTTTGAAAAACTGCTTATAATTTACCGCGGATTAAAAGTCTCTGTTATTTATTTTTCAATTCAAATAGTCTTTCTTGGTTGTAGTTATGATTTCAAAACTCACTGAAGGTTTGAACTGTAAATTAAATTCATATCAGTCAGTTATGTGCCATACGTGATATACGCTTCAGCGATCATCTCGAAAAAGACTGGGCATAAGATTATCCTGCAGTAGGTTGCCATTACTTTCTGTGGTAGACTGGTTGCCAATCAAGGAAACTGAGCTAAATTTGTACTGTTATTCAACCAATATATAAAATAGAAGATACGAATTATTACCTTTCCCAAGGGTATTTGCGCATAAGGGAATGTGATGAGTTCAACTGGAATTCGATCTCTGCTCCCCGATTTCTCGTTCCGAGCCAATATTCACTGCACCACAAAGCGCATTCATATAGCTAATCTAAATTAATGCATACAAGCACTTTTACATACATGATGACTGTCGAATCAGACAAATAGAAAAAAAGAAAAGGAAAATGATGTGCTTACTGAGGAACAGATATTTTGGACGTTCATCATTATCAATATCTTGACTCTTTCAGTCAGCGGGAGACCGAAAAGCTGACGAATCAGATAACTCCTCCAGGATGTTCCGTTGTCATCCTCTTCTGTTCTTCGATGATGTCTGCCTGTTTTTTGCGTTGCCTTCCCCGCTTGTATCCACTTTCAATAGTGCCTAGGAGGGTAGTCATGCAGAGGCTATTATACCATGTGACGTGGCCTAACATGATATTTTACCGGGAAAGATTCGCTAAAAATGTGCATAGACGGGGAAAAGTGTCCCAATCTTAATCAAAACAGTTTTATCGTAAAATATTTTTGTAATTAAAAAAAAAAGACCAAATAATCTTTTATCCTTAGATTATATTTTTAATCCATTTTAAAACCTTCAAAATTTTGTTAAAAGTTGTTTTTTTTTTTTTTGGACAATGGTTAACCATAAATAAAGACAGGGAAATTTGACAATCTATTTTGTGGTGCAAAATACATTGATTTGAAAATTCTTCCAAAAATCAGATAATTGTCGGATTTTAACGTAATTTCCAAAGCCTATTCGCAAATGAAGCGAATTATCTTATTAACTTTTTATTTACAAAATCTTGCTAAAAATATTTTTGCACATTTTACCTCACTTGAATTTATTCAAATGTTAGAAATTTCTGAAAATTTATTTTCATAAAGCTTAATGGTATATTGGCTATAGTCTTTAGGGAATTTCAATCATCAATTGTTATAATTTATTTATTTATTGTAATAGAGGATCACCCATTTATAGTAAATTTGCTCTGAATTGTAAAATAAAAATGCTATTAACTTAAGTCATTATCTAATTAGAAAAGCTTTTAATTACTTTTATGAATAAGATATATTATGAGAATTGTTGACTGAAAAAATAGTTTTGATGAGTAATGATTTTTTCAGGAATTTTAAAAATAAAAAAAAATAAAATAATAAATTGAAAAGCTCACTAAAATCCTACAAACGCCATTATTTTAAAAAATAATTCGTGTTATATTCGTCACGTAATTGTTGCAATTATGTACCCCATAAAACATTTCAAACGTAAGTCTATTGAAAACATGCGAAATTACAAAAGATATTACGTGGTTTCCGAAGTTCCTCATAATTTAACTTTTCTTTTACGGAAAATACTAATATTCATTATTAGTTTTATTCCTACTCGAACGTAAACTTGAATTTTTATTTTTATTTTTTAATTTATCTGCTATTCTTTTAGTGATCCTGCATGATTAATCAACTAGTTTTTTTTATCTATATTATTCCTTAAATTCCACGATATTATTTACATTATTTACTTCTTACAGTATTATTTGGATTTCGCTAAGTATTTTAGGCTAGTTCAGTTAATATATAACAAAATGATATACAGATCGTCGAATTTTAAAATGTAAGTTTTAATTTTTAATTATTTACTTACGATTATATTTTTAGTTGTTTAATTTATTATTATCTTTGTTATATCATTATGGATTTATATTATTTAGTTATTAATATACATACTTGTTTTTTAATTTTCAGAATTAATTATAGGCATTTAAGGATATTTGTAGAGATTTCATAGTTATAACCTGAACAAGATAAACAGAAGCCATTGGTTCATTCCAGTAGCTTCCCATACTTAATATTTCTTGTTTTCACACTCGTTTGGTTATATGTGACGTCACGAGATGTGATGCGACATTCGCTTTCAGCGTCTTATATGCACCAGTTAGTTGTAGATTGGAAATCTTCCATGTAAACAAAAACAGTTCGTCAGTATAGTTTGTCCGTGGTTATAATATATAATGTACTTTGGCATCTCTGAAAATCGCTCATGTAAGCCGAAAGCTTAGATTGGATTACTAGAAAACTTATGTGCCAATATTGTAATTTTCTTTCTTCATTAAATGATAATGCTATTAAGCTTCTCAGAGAATATGAGAAAAAAATACATAAAATAAACAAAACTTGTCTATATTATTTAATAAACATGCATTAATATATATATATATATATATATACCTATTATCACAATTTATAACAAACGGCTAAGAAAAAAAAAAGAACCGCTGATACCATAATCCTATCAATTATTCTCTAGTTCAAACTACCATCATAATAATTGCATTTATTGACTACTACCGCTTTACAATAACTATTTACTACCACAACTGTTATTATCATCAAACTCACCCCAAACATTACTATTACCGTATTAGTACGCAATCATCATTAACGTAAATTGTTCCTTTCTTCCGCAAGAAAAATTAATACAACCACATAAAAACTAACAAACATTACAAATTAGAATTTCTAACATTTAAATATGTGCAACCACCAAAAACAAGCTAATAACCGACATTAAAATACAATCCAGCCTTAAATAATTACAAATAATAATTTTACCTATCATAGTTTTACACAGACCACACCATACGTACATATATACGTACGAGAAATCGACAACCGTCCGCGCGTTAACATCACTACACTATTTGAATACACCAACCACATGCGTATGTACGTGCCCAACGACACACATATACATATATAAGCCAAGCTCAATAAGGTTCACATATATAGTTATGTTTGTGTGAGCCCCGGTGGGCGTGCGCACGCGCGTGTCTGTGTCTTTGCGCACGTCAATCGGTGTACAAGTGTGTATATATATATCTGCGTTTGTCACGACAACAAACTTTCCTCCAATTTTCCTACCACTACCACAAAATACACCAATATACGCCGCCCTACTTGTAGCCAATTTCTAAAAATTTAATCTGTTTGTCTGACAATTGCAAGAGCGTGAAACCCAGGGTCACAAACTCACATCTATCTATATGAATATATATATATATATATATATATATATATATATATATATATGTCAAATGATCTTTTAATTTATAATCGGACATATTTTATTTTTTATTTTTTTAAATCATTTCACCCCAATCAAGGCATTCCACTGCCACTATTGCGCAAGGGGTTATATAGGGGAAGGTAAAGAGAAAGAGTGGTTAGATATTGGAAATGTCAGAAGGAGAATGATAGACGGGTAAGGATACCGAGGCTGAGGGTTAGGTAGACGGGAAGAGTGTTTGAGAGAATGGAAGCGAGTTAGTGTGTTAGGAAGTGTCTATTGACCTTACATTTAAACTCCTGGAGATTATAGATGTCGGGAGAGCAATCATGTGGAAGGGAATTCCACAGTCGCAGAGTGCGAGAAAATAAGCTGTTGGAGTAGAAATTGCGGTTACATTTTATCGGTTTCACTCTAAAAGAGTGGGACCTACTTGCTAATCTAGTATCTCGTGCAAATTCGTACCTAGGGAGCACCAGTGATTTTAGTTCATCGGAACAGAAGCTGTGAAAGTATTTATAGAAGAGACACAGGGAAGCCACGTCACGCCGATGAGAGAGAGACTGCAGCCGCTCTGCCAAGTCGGTATCGATCACATTACAGTTATTTAAATATTAGTTTTAGTGGATACCCGTCTTTGAGTTGATGCTCCGTTTATTTTAAAATATTGTATTTTGCTTAACGGCTTGACTATATTTTCATGCATGCATATTTTGAAGTACAGTTAATTATGCCACTTTAGTAAATACTAGTTTTCTCGGTCGATCCTCTACCTTTACAAGAGCTAGATCATGCCGAAAAAACAATACTGCTGACATATATTAGCAGCAGCTGTCCAGTTTTTGCTTTAGTATCTCAATAGAGTCGATTAGAGTCTCCGATTTCTTTGTGAGTGACACATTATTATCACAGACAAAATGTTGCGAACTCAACATTGGTCTGTCGTAATTTCTATTGTAACTGTTCATATGATCTACATTTCTTAGTTCCACTAGTTCTTAACATCAAAACTAAGACCCACCCTGACACGCACATTATAGTAAACCACCCTGAATTTCCATTGGTAAGTTTAGGTTCCACTCGGGCAGCTTCTTCCCACAGACCCTGCTCTGTGGAATCGACTCTGAAAAGGATTCATCTTCGATTACTAGAAACTTAATCTGTTGAAGTTTATCGTTAAGCCTTATCTTCTGAACACATCCACATAACATTTGTGCCCCACTCTGTAAGCCTCTAACTTGCGTGGTGTTCGGCTCTAGTAGAGCGTTAACTTCACTGGAAAGTAACATAAAAGGATACGAATACAGAATGACAGATTGATTTGTTTCTTGACTACTTTTCAACGACTTGTAGGTTATTTAAAACGCAAAAAATATTGTTTGATTGTTATAATGTTTGACATAGTCTGGTGTCCCTGTCGGACTGTTTATTTATCTTTCAAATACAATGAATGTGACACGAGGTAGAAAATCGGAATAAGAATGGCTGGTCTTCATCTGTCCTAAAAAACTTAAGCTCGCCATAATCGCAGACGCAAGCAAACTGCACAATATTCGTTGCGCCACAATATCACATTCATACAATATTAAATACACGCAGCATAATGCCTCAAACAATAGGTACAACTTATCTGTGGGGAGTGGGGTGCAACAACTTTAAAAATTAAAAACCCCGAAGAATATTTATAAAATGGCTAATGCTATTTACAAGAAACTAAAAAAAATAGTGTTAGTAATAACCATTTTAATCCTTTTTTCTAATAGAAATTTCAGTTGAAAGGACGAAGTGTATGCGTGATGTAGATAATATTCAATCAGTTAAGTGCCATACGTGATACACGCTTGGGCGATCATGTCTCGAAAGAGACATGACTGACTGGGCAGAAGATTATCCCGCAGTGGGTTGGCATTGATTTCTGCGGTAGACTGGTTGCCAGCCAAGGCTATAGAGTCCAATCTGTCCTGCTATTTAACCCATAACTAAAGGAAAGAGACGGATTAATGCCATTTCCAAGGGTATTTGTGCGTAAGTGAATGCAAGGAATTCAGCTGGAATTCGAACTCGGCTCCCCGATTCCTCGTTCCGAGTCGATATCCACTGCACCACAACGCACATCCAGATAATATTAACCAGTCATTAAACCAAATATATACACAGATTCGACAACAATTACGAAAAACACATTCAAAATCAAAAAGTGTCTCGCATCCACCAGGGACTTAACATTTCTGATCACCTAACAAGGAAAAGGTGAGGAATTAAACCAAAGAAAATGCAGCCAAAAATAAAAGTGGTAGCTAATGACCATACGTACTCGGACTGTCCATGTAGTGGATTTTCCTGTTTGACATTATTATTTTCTTTTGAACAATTTTAATGTATTCTTTGCTTTCGATGTTCTTTTTACAGTGTTTTAGAATATTGCCAGGTACAAGTCCAATTTAATATCATTAAAAACCGAGCTTCTTTTTTTTTTTGGTGATATGGTCGTAAACGAAAAATAGGATATAAATTCAAGCTTGGAAGTGTAGACTAGGTTCAATCGAAATAAAGGTATTAAAAGATTGAGATTGTCTAATATAAAGTATAAAGTGACTTAGATATTTCTGATCGTCTGTGAATGAATGGGAAAACAGATTCCCGCTACTGTGTGAAATACAAAATAGTAAAACAGAGAGAACTGGTCTTTTGTGAAAACCAGCGAGAAATTACTGGAAAAGAAAGGCATCGCATGTTTGCGTACATTATTAATCAATAATACGAGTTCGAAAGCTCCTTCCGAAGTTCTTCTGTTTCGAGACTTCGTCGACACGCAAATTACTTAGAAGTATTATTGTAACCAAACTAGCTGTGCGTGTAAAAAAAAAATATCCCCATAGAGACTGCGATCTTTCTTGTTTGGCAAATTCTATTGAGCAAAGAAAATTCTGATAGCAATTGTTATTTTTTTTTGCGTTTTTTTTTTCTGATAGCCGAAAGAAGAAATAAATGAAAACCAGGCGCCGAGTATCAGAACGGCTGGGATTAAATGAAAACATTTATAACTTTTTGGACTCGGTAAATTCATTAATTTTATTCTTAGAGGAATTTTTGTTTAATATGTTTTACTGCTTATCAACCTTATGCAGGTTATTCGGGGAAAAGAAAAAAATAAAGAAAAGAAAGAAAAGGTAGAATAGGTTAGTAATAGCGAGATGAATGACGCAAGACAAACAAATAATCTTAGAAAATTAGAGAAAGAAGAAAAAACTGAGTAGTCAGATACTTACTGGAAGAATACAAGGAGGATTTTCGGTACGAGTGACTAGAGAAACTAGTTTTTATTCTTTTTAGAAAGATATCGAACAATTGGATAAGTGATTATGCCTAATATGTTTATACATACACACATGCACGCACACTCATACATAAACGTACATATTTTCTATCATCGAATTATTCCAAGCAATATAAAACACACAAACAGCACTGCTCCCTCAAAACATTTCTGGCAATTAAAAAATGGTGGTAATACACCCATTATTAAGTGGGATATTGTATCTGAAGTCAAACAATACAGTGAGAAAGGCAATAGATGTAATTAATGCCTTGTTTAATGATTAGTTTCTTTAAAACACTTAAATAACCCTAGCTTATTAAACGAGAGAAATTAATTCATGCTTATTAAAATAAATGTCTCTTGAAATACAGTGATCTAGATTCATTTTAATGTAAATTATGTTTTGGTTTGGTTTTTTACAAAGAGCCAATAATTCCCTATACGATAAATATAAAACTATTAATATTCACAACACACACACACACACACACACATATATATATATATATATATATATATATATATATATATATATATATATTCTGCTTGTTTTAGAAGCTTTTGTTTTTGAATCATAAATTATAATCCCCATATTATATATGTCTACACCAAAATCGCGGAAACCAGATATTTTTCATTAAAATTTTAATTAAGTAATGGTCAGTATATACCCACTTCTTGAATATTTTGCTGTGCATGAAACTCTGAATGGTGTTACAGGTGAAGGATATATATATATATATATATATATATATATATATATATATATAATATTATTGTCCACGTATACTTCTCATAATATGTGGATGTAACAGGCCAATGAATTAACTTCCAAAGATAAACAAACAATCAAAAATAATAATAGTTATACACAGATAGAAAGTTCTTAATACCATTCCTCGTCATGCTTCCATTTGATCACAAGGTCGATTGATTAATATATATTAGATATTTTTTCGTCTTGCAATCAGTATTAAGATTTACGGTTGTTTATTATCTCTCGAATTTCTTTCATAAACTACAATGTATTTATAATATAAGAAGTGTGTATACATAAGTATATATATATATATATATATATATATATATATATATATATATATATATTTTAATTCAGATACTTCAATCCAAGGGAAAAAAGCAGGAAGGTAAATTCCAAAAACCCGATCCTAATTAATATTAAAAATTTTATTTTAATATTAAAAAATGATACAGGAAGAGAGCTCCATGTAATAAAATATTACAGAGAAAATATAAATTAAAAAAGGATTAATTCAATCCTTTTTAATTTATATATATATATATATATATATATATATATATATATATATATATATATATAGATGTATATATTAATTATTATTTCATAACGGTAAATTATGTCTATACTATACTTTCATATTATAAGCAAATATATATATATATATGGTAGATAATAGATAATGATTATAAGGGTAGCAATAACCAGCTTTTTGTCCAATATTTTTGGGCTTAGTTCGATACAGGAGTAGATATTTCTGGTCAATGGTTTGTTTATGGCCGGGAAACAGCCAATCATTATTCAGTTATCTCGACGTTCACAATATTTATATCTACATGATACATACTTACATGAATACGTATATACATATATACATACACACATACTTTCATATGATTATACAAATACTGATATAGTTAGAGACAGACAGATTTTAAAGAGATGCATTTACTGCTGAGTGAGTTTATGAACATTTTCCTTTTACTTAATGGTTTATATCCGAAGAATATTCGCGTTGGGATTTCGTGTTCTGAATGCATTAAACTTTGTGACATTCTCTTAGGAAGGAAATGCTAATTGCTTTCGCAAAGGGAATTGTGTTTTTCTTCCACTGGGAACAATACAGTGCATTTAATTGATCGTAAATTTTTGCGGATTTTATCTGTTACTAGATCAGAATTATATTTATTTGCTTTTCGTTAATCTTTTCTATTTTTTGTAATCTAAATTGTTTGCTTGAGCTTCTTTTATAGTTCTCTCTCTCTCTCGCTCGCTCTCTCTCTCTCTCTCTCTCTCTCTCTCTATATATATATATATATATGTAAAAGGCAATCTGTGAGTCTGTGTGACTGTAATCTATGCACGCCTACATTTTTTAAGCTACGCCATTCAAACTTTCTAGAGACACATATCTACAGGGAAGCCAGGTCGACACATACATTTTCAGCAACTTTCCCTTTCGCACTTTTTGGCCAATGGAGCCGATTGTTTACATTTGCTCTGTGAAACATCTAAGATCTAACATAGTTGCTAGATTACGTCACAGAAATCAAATCAAACGTGTCAAACGCGACTAAAAAAAAGAGCGTTTATATTTAATTTTTATTCAGACGCTTTAAAAATTCATTTGGTCAACAAAAAAATGTGAATATTTTTCATCGTAATTTTGAAACAAAAGAAATATTTATTTAAACAGTGTTTTTTCAAACAAAACCAAAATATGTAAAAAATTGCCAATGGTTAATTTAATTATTTAAGTCTCTTTTTTTCAGATATAATATTTAAAAAAAACTTTTTTTTCGCTAAAAATTTGATGCAGGAAATCAACTGACTGTAATTCGTGTGGCATTAATGTAATTGTTTCCTCTAAAATTATATGTCTACATTTTTAAATATTCTCCGAAAATTTCTGAAATTCATTTAGTCAACAAAAAATATAAATATTTTCGCCTGTAATTTTGAAACAAAAACAAACGCAATGTTGTTTACAATGTCACACAAAACATCATTTCACGTTTACGCAAAAGAAAACAAAATAGATTTTTAATGGAATTTTTTAACAATTTTTAAACGATTTTTTATGTAATTATTTTTTGTATAACTGAGTTTTTAAGTGAGGCGGCGACTAAAAGCGCTTAGAAATCGCAACACGCTGCATTAATCATCTAATAAAAAATGTTCTGAGTTGTATGGGCAACGCCGGGCTATGATGTTAGTTTTAATATAAGCCGATTTTTATTGGAGTTTTACGAGCGCGTACGGTCTGGGAAAAGTTTCCCGTAGACCCCGCATAGGCGGGATGAACCTGTAGTATGCTCTTCTCCAGACGATACTCTACCTTTCGGCATAGCCTTGTCTCGGTTCCTCTTCGCTAGAAGGCAGAGAGTCCAACAAGGAGAGGTCTTTGATGAGCTCAGTATTTATCTACCTCCGCGCGTAGTTGGAATGTGGAACAAGGCCACTTTACTGTAGGGTCTCCGAACATTTAAGTTCGGCCAATAATAACCCATAGAATCTGCAGGCTGCTGTCGATTTTCCCCAAAAAAGGCTTCACCTTTCGGCGGGGATTCGTCTAGATTCCTCCTCCTTAAAGGCAGTGAGGAAGACAGAAAACCAGTTTGAGCTCGAGATTGGTTGGACTCTGAACTTTGGTGAACTCTGAATTAATAGCAGACTTCTCCTGAATATATATATATATATATTCATGACAGATTAATTACTGATAGAAAATGAATCACACTACATTCTTCTCTACCTTATTCCTTGAATTCCTTGTACCAAGCAGGCATTTTTGCAATCTGGGAGGCCATGGCGTATTTCCAGAAGCATGATGAGGTTCTTTATCGTTCTTCGTTTTTTGTACTCTACGACTGAATCCTTCGTTCTCTGTATGTAAGTGTGCCCTTTCTAAGAAATCCGTTAGTCGCTACTCGAGATCAGATTTCAAGGTTTTCTAATAATCTTCAGAAGAAGATCATGTCTCTATCTCTGTCAGTGTTTCTTCAAATTCCGTTAAAGTGTCCCAAGGAGATCCCTCGCTTATTCCGATTCGTTCGCCTGCTGAAGCAAATTCTCTTAGCGAGACGGTCTTCCCATCCATCCGAGTAACGCACACACGCATACTGGAGGTTAGCATCTAATAGCTATTCTTGATCACCAGATTTTTTTTCTTTTTTTTTTTTATTCCGTTAGTGTGTCTTTTTAGTAATATCATTCCCGGTCTCTAGAGTCAAAAGGGAAGAGACGCTCTAGTCGAATTTCTTGAAAATAGGAGGGATTTTTCATGAGATGTGTGCGTGTATAGCAGCGTCATAATAGCATGCAGGGCCTGTGGAAGCAGTGATTTTAAATTATCTAGAGTCACCCCTTTATCAGTAACTGACAACTAGCATTCGAGATTTTACCATAATACCTTTCGCACAAGGCATTGATTTGAGAGTCATTTGGTTTGGTTCTACTTAAGGCCACTCTTTGATCTTATAGGAATCGCCATTACACATTCAGACATTAATGAAGACTTTCCAAATACATCGGTATCCCGAAGAAATCTGATCAAATCTTGAAAAAACTCTAATGTTAATCCGGTATTTTTACCTGGTCATGGGCCTGCTATATCAAAAAAGGGCTATTTTCGAGTATTCTTTGTCGGATAACCATAAACCGAACATGTATGCATCTCGTATCGTTTGGATATTGTTCCGCTGGTAGTGAAGAAAATCAACAGTCCTCACTTAGTTTTACTACAGCGTAATATAATCTCTCGACTGAATTTGAGGGCAGTTGACAACTTGTTGCCAGTAAGAGTCTAGAAACTGTTTCATTTGCCTTCTTTTATGTAGATCGTGTTCAGGATTGATAGAGCCTCTTCTTGGAAAGGTGTGTCTACGAAATACTCGAAAACTGTGTTGAGACAAAATTCCTTCTGTACCGCAGGTTATTAGAACTTTCGTCGCAGTAGGTACTTTAAAAGTTTATGATGCGTTGAGGTCTCTAATAACTTTCACTGGACAGAGTATATTAGCCATTATCAAAATAGTTAACAATGAGAGTTGATTAATTGTAGTATAATTGTTAGAAATAATTCGTATTGACTTAAATGTAGGTTTTGATGAACTCTAAATACAAGCAGTATTTTATTGAATATACGTATTCAAGAAAGATCCATTAATGGGGGAAATGGATCATACCGCAATATCCCGTTCTTCTATTTGTTTTTACCTTAAAAGGAACGTGATTCTTTTCTGTTATTGGGTTTTGCTTTTATTCTCACATAATTGTGTTGTTTTGCTTCTTTCTTTTTTTGTGCGTTTAACAATCTTGCCTTACTTTGATTTCGATTTTCGTTCCTCCTTTAGGGCTATCTTTCTATTTCCCATTCCTTTCTTCTCCGATATCAAGATGGTAAAAATCCATCTTGACAGAATATTTTCCTTCTTTTTCTTTGCTTTTTGTTCGTTTTTTTTTTATCAGATTCGAATTACTATTCTGTCTGATTTTCTTTTTTTTAATTCTATCTTTGACCATTGTTTTCTTTGCTATATTTCTGATTCAGTTTTTTCGTTTTCCGATATTATTTCCATTCGTTTTTTTATTTTTTATTTTTCAGGATTTGATATTTTTTCTTTCTTCCTGTTTCACACCTTCTTGCTGTTTTTTTTCTCTTATTTTCCAGCTTCTTTTCTCCCTATTAGTCATCTTTCTATTACTTTATTAGGAAAATCCTTCTTAATCTTTACGAAACATGGTGTTTGACAATGAAGATACATTTAAAAGGATTTATTTAGCTTTTTGTACGTTACACGTATGGGATGTGCGTTGTGGTGCAGTGGATAGTGGCTCGGTATGAGAGATCGGAGAGCCGAGTTTGAATTCCAGTTAAATTCGTTGCATCTACTTATGCACAAATAACTTTGGGAAAAGTAGTAATATCTGTCTCTTCTCCATTCATCTATGGGCTTAATATAAAAACAGACTGGGTTCTATTGTATTGGTTATCAACCATTCTACCGCAGAAAGTGATGCCAACCAACTGAAGGAAACTTTTCTGCCTTGTCAGCCATATCTTTAATGAAACATGATCGTCAAGCGTGTATCATGTATGATAATTAACTGATTAACTGACGCTCCACGTGGTTTGCCACTGCTACTTTAAAACTAAACAGAGAACGAATACACGTTCATACACCTCCCTTTGGAAAGTAAGAAAAAATCATACCAACTTTTAAAATTTCTTATTTGAAGTTATGTAAAACGGAGTCTATTTCCTTTTTTTTTAAATAGAAGATTATGTTTAAAATCTAGTTCTGCGTAATTATACATTCTACCATTTTTTATTCTTCATTGCAGGTAAATGACATATTTCCTGTTTAAATGACTTATTTTATAAATGACATATTTCCTGTTTAAATGACTTATTTTATAAATGACATATTTCCTTTATAAATTACATAGTCTAATAATGGCATATCTTTCTTATAAATGACGTATTTCCTTTACTAAGTAAAAATCCTCATGTCCATTAGTTATACCAACGGCACAAATATTAAGATTTTCTTTTAATATCAAAAAAGTATTTAGAAATGTTGGTTCTAGTCAGTGTATGAGACACCCAGTGAGATTTCGACTCACTATTTACATGCAATGAATCCAGCGAGAAAAACTGCTTCCCATTACACGACATCGAAATACCTCAATCACTCGAGTAATGTTGATTTTTTAAGCGCTCCTTATATGTGACACAGAGCCGACAGTATGGTGTTACACAGTCAGAATCTAAGTGACTACGTAATAATAATAGGACAAGTACTAAGACAAGTTTGCTAACCATAACACCACATCGGGGCACCACAATCACTTTAGTAATGACAGCAAAATATTCCCACCCCACACAAAAACACACAAATACATTCTTAAATTTTTTTGTCTAACCAATAATTTTAAGCCATTTTTCGGTCACATCGGACTTACTTCAGTTCTTTAATTTTTAAAAAATATATTATATTTCCACCCTCACAAACAAATATTACATATGTTGACTAGTAATGGTGATTTTATAAGCGCAGCTTAGATGTGGCTAAAGGCCGAAAATATGGGACACACAATGAAGATCGTACTTGCTACTCATTTGTAATGATTCTAACGAGACAAGCTTGCTAACCATTAAACTACCTCAAGGTGCCCAATTTTGACTAGTTATGACTTTCATCCTGTCTCTGAAATATTATGGTTGCTTTAGTAAGTATGGTATGTATGGATGTTTTCTTTCGGTGTAAGAAATATTGCATTTTTCTCTGGGTCTGTGATTGTTTCCATGTATGTTGAAGAAAGTTTGAAGACCAGCCTTCTCCATAGCCTTTCAGACTTGTACCACTTTTATAAAGCATAATAGATATCGCTTATTTCTGGCATTTCTTGTCTTGAAGCTAGAACGCCGCGATTGATTCTCCGTGTTTCTTCTGTGCTTTAACACCATTTAACTTTTTGCCTTATGATCGCTACTAACTTTTTTGCCTTATGACAGTTGTTTTCTCTTATTACTGTTACTTTGCCTTGCATAAACTGTTTGCTTGCTTAACCCTCTAGGGCCATTCGTATCATATTTGATACAGTATTTCCCTATAAGGAAACATTTGGTATTCATTAAACTGAGCAGTCAGTACTGCTTTCATTTGAAATTTATAAAATATTTCTCTTTAAAAATTTTTCAGGAAAATATTTCTTTCAAGGCTTGTTTTCATACTGTATCAAATATGATACGAATGGCCCTAGAGGGTTAATCTCAGTCTGTTTATCTATCTATCTATCTATATATATTTCTATCTATCTATCTATCTATCTATCTATCTATCTATCTATCTATCTATCTATCTATTAATCTCAGTCTGTTTATCTATCTATCTATCTATCTATCTATCTATCTATCTATCTATCTATCTATTAACCCTCTAGGGCCATTCGTATCATATTTGATACAGTATTTCCCTATAAGGAAACATTTGGTATTCATTGACTGAGCAGTCAGTACTGCTTTCATTTGAAATTTATAAAATATTTCTCTTTAAAAATTTTTCAGGAAAATATTTCTTTCAAGGCTTGTTTTCATACTGTATCAAATATGATACGAATGGCCCTAGAGGGTTAATACCATTTTTACCCAGTTTTCTACTTTTTTTCTTTCATTGTTATTGTTTAAAGCAAACTATCTGAATACTGTTTGTTGGTCAGTCCTGTCAATTACATTTAAGTCCCTACCAGTACAGTGTTAATACCTGACCTTTCAAACCTTGTTTTATCATGTCAGTGCATTTACCTATTTCGAAACCTTAGACTCAAGTATGTTCTCTCATAGATATAGTAAAGTCCATTCCTTCTCCACAAGAGTTAAATAGTTGATGTTTCCACGGTACACATCTAATGCCATTATTCCTTAAACCTGTTGCATAGATTCACAAATACGGAATGGTATTTCTTATTTTCTGAAATATCAACAATAATAATTTACCTTTTGTTTAGTAGTAGCTTTGGGATCAAGGTGCCTTTTGCGTCGTTTTTATATTTGGGCGCTGCTAAAATCTCCGTTAGAAATACCCAGATGACATAATTTCTAGAGGGGTATGACACCCCAAATTATCTTTCCGCACTCACTAAACTTACGAGCAATCATATATTTCAATATTTTTGTTGTATGTCATATTTGAAAAAATGAAAGAAATAATGAAGACTTGTTCAAATTTTTATATTACATCATATTGCATTCTTCAGAATAAAAGTTATGATACCAAAGTGGTTATAAATACGGTTGCTCTTCGCACTATCACCAGGCTTCGGTTTAGTGTATCCTCTTGTCAATCTTCAAATTACCCAATTCCTGCGGTTAGATCAATAAATCGATCACTTCTACACTCTATTTTAACCCACGTTGTGATTTGATTGATCAAAGAGGCTCAAAGTTGAGTAACCTTCAGGAACTGCTGTAATTGAATCACGCCGGTTAAACAAGTCCTAAGAAGGGAAAAATATCGACATAAATTCCAAGTTTTATATATTTGTTCTTTCGATACAGCACTTAGTCGTTTTAACAGTCAACTTCTATCTACTTTCATGAAGACATCTATTGTCTCAACGCACGTCTTAATTTGAAATGTAACACTTCGGATGGTTCTATTAAGTCTAGTACAGGGATCGAATCGGAGTTCTTAGGCAGGCAATGACGTGATGCCGGGCGGAGTGATCTCTCGTCTCAATTGCAATTCTCAACTTGACTTGCAGTTGATACGAGAGACCACGCCGCCTGACAGCATGTTGCTTCGGCCGATTTCTCTTCAACTCTATTTTGGCTCGTCCAGACCTTCGTTTATATAGACTTCCACCCACAACTAATCTGAGGAATGATTGAGTTGGCAAAATCAGTGATTTTTCTAATCTTAATAGAGTATCGTTTGTTGTGTCTCTTTCGAAGTTTATCTTTTTCAATTCGATTTTTTCTTTTACGTGAGTATCAGTCACAGGTATGGATTTGCCGAATTAACTTCTTCCCTCCTTCAATGGTATCTCACCCACACACTCAGAAGAAGCGGGAACAATTTCTCCGCCTTCCATATTTTCCATTTTGCTCATTACCTCAGTCCTCTTTCGACTGATTAGGATTGAAAATTCACTTGCGGTCAATAATTAAATTATATTATCTCAGAGTTCTCTTGCGCCAGAAAATCCTGTTCCCTACTTGGATACTCACCAGATGACTTCCTCGATTTTTGTCGGGGTCATTTTTTTCATTCATAAAGAAATCTTTATACTCTAAAATTGTCCAGTGTATTTCTGTTCGTTGTCTGCTCGGCTGGTTATAAAGTAATTTTTTATCATTCCCAATTTCGATTCTCTTTCGGTCCTGTGCTTTTATAACTTGTATTGAAGACAGGATCATTAATCAGCTGTCCAACTTTGGTCTCTGCGAATTTTTTAGGTTTTAGGAATTTCATTTTTTTCTAAAAAAAAATAAAAAATAAAATATTCATTCAGTTTATCAGTAGATCTTCTTTCTGTCCATCATTTTAACGCTTCAGCGTTGAACCGTGTTACATTGTGTTTACACAAATATATTCTGTCGTATCTCATACCAGTTCTACAGGCAAATTACAAATGAACATCCATAATGTCTTTGAGACTAAATCTTAAACTATCGATAATTTAGCATTACACGCGATTTCGTATAAAATATTAAAAAGGAAACACCCATCAATACTGCAAATAGTGATAACAGGCACTGATCTTCAGAAACAGATTTTCTTGACAATAGAATGATATTTGTAAATATCAAAAAGCAATACCAGCGGCTTGGCTAAGGATTGCTAAAACTTTCCTTATAAAAAATGGCTAATATTACCATTAACAAACTAGAATATTTTTTGACATAAATTAGTTTACGTTATCAAAGAGCTGGCAATTAATGTTTACAGTGATTTTGAGTGTGTTTTTATTTCATTTTCCTGGACACATTGTGATATATTTTCGCATCTCTTACTAATTTCGATTTAACTTAAGAATCTTAACTTTTGACTCATGTTCTTAAATAACTTCCCCCATTAGAGTCTATCATATTGTTGTCAAATACGTCACCAAACCTATATAGAAATATCTGAACAATCAGCTTATTCAGATCAATTGTTAAAAATGGGGGTAAGCGAGTAAGGCTTGTGTGTTTTAGCTCAGACCATACTTCTTGAAACCTTGAGATTTAGTGCTACAGAATCAAAATCAAGTAATTGTACGAAATAACGAAACTTGCTTTGAGAACTTGTAGCTAAGATCTCTCATGTAACTTACAGAAAAAAAAACGGCATAATTACGATGCCACATCAATTTGTAAAAACAATAACAGTTACTGTACAAGAAAAAACCCTAAGTACTCGCAGAGAATATCTCCAGAGTTCGTCGTTCTCAGTTCTAAGACTAATGTACTGTACTTCTAATATACCACTAGTAATAAAGCAAAGATTTTTGTGAATTGAATATATATTTACAATTTAATATACGCATTATCAATTCCTGAAGCAGACCTACATTTACCTACAATTTGGAGAATCACAATATCTTCATCACTCAGAGTCTTATTTCAAGTAAGGACACTTTTTCTGACATATGCAAAGAAACTTTCAGAATTTTTAGGGAATATTTTGGGCGAATCTTCAGCCTGATCTATTTCCACAATCCCAACTCTAGGCAGCCTAAACGCAACGCTAAATATCGAGGTCTTTGATTATTACAGATGTCAATATTCTATATGTCGCCAGCTTCTTAAGCCTGTCACCTTACTTAGTATTTGGTATTCACCAGAGGTCACATATCTGATTGCTAACCAAGCGTAACTTTGATTATATCGGTGTTTCATATGGCTGTAACCTATTTCGGTGTGACAAGCTCTCTTTTTTCTTACTAAACAAAAGAAATTTGATTTAATTACGAAATGGAAATCATTTCACTTTTAATATTTAAATTAACCTTTTTAAAATAAAAAATGCGATATTATCTTCCGATCTTGAAACATTTTAAAAAATCAGTAATTACTCTATATACATTATTCAGTCTACTTTCTTCATTTTCGTTGTCCTTTGTACGCCTTTTCGGCTGTCGTACGCGCCGGCCATCTTCAGAGACAAGGAATTAAGAACACATGGCTCAATGGATATAGACGTTGGTTCGTTCCAGTGATTTGACCAGAAGATTTGTGAGTTCAATACCAGGCTACAACAGTGTTGAACAAGTATCTTAGAGATTCAGGTTAGATGGAGATAATTCATGACTACCAAAAGTGGGTTCGCACAAAGAATAAGAATGACATATTCCAGTGACCGTAATAAAGTTCGGTTCAAAATTTCTAACACCTGAAGAAGGCCGGAGCGTACAACGACCGAAACGTCATAAAAATGACAACCAAGATGAAGACAATACTCTGAATAATGTAAATAGTGTAAATACTACCTCATCTCAGAATAATAGACAAATCAGTAAGTCTTAATACTAGTGTTCTACTTTCTGAAAAAAATTGCATGACTAAGAACTGAAAACGTTAGGCTCAAGAGATTACAAAAATGTAAATATCAACCTAATGTTTTATCAGAGGGCAAAAATGTAACAACGATATTCAAAGGCGCATTAAAATAGAAAAAATCCTTTCAAAAGCTAGGTATTAAGTAGTAAAGAAACAGGATTGATTTTGGAAACAACAAAAGTGCTACATTGTAATATGATATCGCTCCTCCTTCATGGCTTGTTTGACAATCTATTCACTTTAAAGTTTAAGAATTTGTTTCTACAAAAGAATGCTGAGGATACCATGGACTGAATATGTGAGTAACAATTTAAGTAAAATGGTAACAAAATGGACACTTATTTTAAGAATCAGAAAGAGACGATTGAAATTTTTCGGAAAAAGATGAGGAAAGAGTGTTTGGTTAATTTGACAATCACAGAAGATATTGAAGGACGGTGGGGTCAGAGAGAAACAGCGAATCAACTATGTAATGAGCTTGTGTAATTGTATGTCAAGGACGGAAGTAATAGGAAAAATGTAAAGGCAAAATATACTAGGCTGTACAAGAGACAGGATCTTGTGGGGAACCACAGTCGCACACGCCATGAACGGACACGGTACACAAAAAATATCTATCTATCTATCTATCTATCTATCTATCTATCTATCTATCTATCTAAGTAGATTTATATATAGCAATGTCTGACAGTTTATATAAACCTCGAGCTTTTTATGTCAAACTCTGTCTATTGATATATTTCTATCACGGCATATACATGATTCCCAAAATTATTATATAGTTGTTTGGTTTCAAATTAGGAGACACGGTCTTCAATTAAAATATCCATGTAAAATTTGTTACACATAATATGGTATTTGGCCAGCCTTCAAAACTGGGATTAGAATGTAGTGTCCATATTTCCTGTATTAATATTTTTGGCTTAATGGTATTTTACTACATCTTTATTTTTTAAGTAGGGGGATGATCATTAATTGAGGCAATAATGACAAACTACCTTCCTCGTAATAATGCAATAATTACACTGCCTCGAGAAGAATCAACTAGCAATAATACCCCCGCCAGATATATATTGACCCACACAATTTTACTGCAAATATTCAATTACAGATATTTTAATTCTATAGGTTAATTTATTTAATGTTTTAGATGGATTGTTTTCGGAAAGGCTTTGTTTTTTCAAATGCCCTCAAACCACACAAACACACATTAATAGACGCACAGACAACCCCCCCCATATATATATATATATATATTATGGACAAATCATTTGAATTCGCCTTGAATTTCTTTAAATAACACATCAAAATGAGTGAGTGCACGCGAAGTTATTTTTGTAGGGTGCTTGATAAAAAAATTGAACGTCAAAGAACAGCCTAAGTAGCTAGATATAAATCGAACTAGCTAGTTAGCTAACTATATATAGGGAGTGACTTAGCTAGCTAAATAACCAAACAGATAAGGACTAGGTTAGTTAGATATATAAATATTAAAAGAGACAGATACTTGTGATCTGAAAGACACTCAGATTGAGCACTCTGGAAGAATGGTAGATTTTGAAAGACAGTAGCTACTCTGGCATGTACGCATCGCTCATTCAGTAATGAATTAGAGCACCCTGGATATTGCGCGGGTAAAATGATAATATACACGCTAAAAAGTCTGCCTTCTTCTACGAGCGCCCTTAGCCCAGAGATAGAATCGCCGACTGACGCCAATTCGGTGGGGTTTCAATCCACAGTTAAAAGCAATCAGATGTCTGACCGTACTGATGAGCTGTGATACAGCCAAACAGATCTGTCTGCGGATGACTATATATATTATGGGCAAATCATTTGAATCTAATTTGAATTTCTTTACATAACACACCAAAATGAGTTTGTTTTATATTTTTTGTAGATCTAGAAAATAAACTTAAAGTAAATATCGTGTATTTTCTTCTAATTTGTCGAAATATAAGTAGGTACTTAAATAACATAATCATACAAAAATATCATATTTTGTTATCGGCAGTAAAGCCAAAACTTTAAGTAGTGTATTACAAATTTTTGGACTCCCTTCCAACAATTTTTCAAAGAAACGTAGATGATAAATTTTCTCAATCATTCTTCCAGAAATTAAGAAAACACACTCTTATTCTTTGTGTATCCTTTTCGAAAACTCCTCGACAATGCTAGTTTAATGGGATAGAGGTCAGGAGACAAAAGCAGCCAATCACAATTTCTGAACTTTTCTTCCTTTGTGCTGCTAAGGGCGTTATTTATAAATTATGCGCAAGCAGGATGGAAGAGAATATATTTCCTAAATCGAATAATATTCCTCTGTTTTACGATATCCTTAACCTGAATCAAATCTCCAGTTTTCTGTCCCTCAAAAGGCTCTTATACCTTTAGAGATTTACCACCATGTTAATCCTTGGAACCACACATTCAGCATTCAGTTTTTCTTACAATTAATTAAATTTTAATGACAAATATTTGCAGTGTTTTTCTCTTTAAAATTTAATTAATTATGAAATTTATTTTAAACTTGTTTTCTAACCTTAATTAAAAATAATTTTATAAAAATTATTAACCCGCTATTTGGTTTTTATAACACCAATATACTTTAGTATACCATAATTACTTAATTCCAATTTAAACAAAACAATCCAGATCTTTTAAAAGAAGAAATAGCAAAACTTTAATTAAAAAAATCTAACTAGCTGTTGAAATCTGTCGTCTACTCATTTGAATAATATATGTTTTTAGTATATATCTTTCACAGACAAAATAAAAAGTGTCATGTTTTAATATTAAGCCAATATGTTCTCAACGTGACCCACATTTTCAACGCCAAATTTCAATTTAATCCTAACTTTTCATTAAGTGATACAGACACACCTAGAATATCTCCGCGTTAAACTCTGTGAAGAGGTGAATATGGAAGTCGTCGTTTTGGAGAATTTAGACACCTTCACGTTGGATGATATCCTGGTGAGGTCCTTTTTAACCATGTCTGGATCTCTAAAAAACAGCATTTTTAACGGAGAAATGGGATTCTATAGCTTTAGTTTGCAACCAGTCTACCGCAGGAAGTAATAGCAAACTATTGTGGAAAAATCTTCTGCCCAGTCAGTCATATGTCTTTCGAATTATTGTGACACGATAACTAGGCATATATGTATTTTATTATAATAGATTAAAATAGAAAATGGTTAAGAATAGAAAATAGTTTAAAAACATATTTAACAAAAGTGAAAAAGAAGAGGAAAAAAATAAATAAATAAACGCTTTTTCTTTCATGAGGAAAATTGTGGAAGAGACAAGGGTATCCGATTACTGTTTTAAATCCTACCACTCCTCCGGTAAATATTTGACCCAGTGATTTAATGTGATAAAATTGAAGAGATAAAGTTCAGCAGGTGGGTTTTCGAATGACCCGGTCAAAGGCCGTCCTTTACTGTATCTTGACCACACATTAAGAATTTTCCGGCGGAAGCTTCATTAAGATTTAAAAAAAGATAACTGAAATTTCAGACTTACAGTCGCCAATGTTTATCACCGGTGGTCTAAAGCATTTCCGGATTTCCGGATAAATTTTAAATAAATTCAGGTAATTTTTCAGAGTAGAAAGAGTGGAGTTCAGCCGGGCGCGAGCTTGTAGTAAGAATTTCCGTTCGTCTTGTTTCGGTCAGTTCGGATTTGTTGATCTCCATTAATTAGAGTTAGAGCTGTGTGTCACATTCGCCTGCCCCAACCGAAAAGGCTAGCTCTAGTCTAAATGAAATAAAGCATCCTTTCAACTCATGCAAGTTGTGGAAGTTCGTTCCTTACATCTTGTACCCCCAGCTTGAGGCTCCGACATTTTCAACAAACTTCCGGCAACATCACAGCGTGGAGAACGGCCACCGGAGAAATTGTTAGGACGGTCCGTTGGGGTGTTACATTATGATCGACCAAGCGTTTATCAAGTATGACACTTAACTGACTGGGTAATAAAATTGGTAATGTTAATCATTTCCTTATAAAGAAATATTTGGTATTCATTGACCGAGCAGCCATTTCTACTATCGATTGGAATCTATAAAATATTTCTTTTAAAACAACTTTTCAGGAAAATCGATTTCTCAAGTTCAGTAGCTGTTATCGCTCTTTCCCGTATTAATCGGAATTTCTTTCCTAACCTATTTTTTGAAGTGATTTAGAATCTTGATTATATCATTATTTTACATGCGTTACTCAGTTTATTTGTTACTGTTATGAAAATTCTCGATTAATGTGGTTTCTGTTGATACTGTATTGTGTTTGTGATTGTTAGCGCCAGTGAAAAGTAGGGTTTTATGAAGTATTGTCTTTGCCAAGATTTACTTGCTCAAAGTTTTTTTTTAACCAGTTATCCTAGAAAGCGTTCGTATGCAAGTAAGATATTTCTGAAGTGATTTGGTGCCATTTATGACATCATTAGAAACGTCTCAAACTGAAGAGTCTATTCAATAAAATAACCCAAGTTTCCAGACAAGAAAACTCAAAGAAACATATCACTATAGGCTGATTTTCTAAGCGCAACTTAGATGTGGCACAAGGCTGGAAGTAAGGGGTACCCAGTGTGGATCGAACTCACTACTTATTTGTAGTAGGTTCTAGCGAGAGAAGCTTGCTAACCATTACACCACGTCGAGATACAAATCAATGTGACCATGGTCCATACTCACATACTCGGAAAAAATATTATTGTAATAAGTTCAATATGTTTTTCTAAAAAAGGCCTTCCTCTACATTTTTGATTTACCCTACTCCCTACTGGAGCAAGTTGTGACACAAGGTCAGTTTTTAACGTGGGGAACCTGAGTGCGTACGATCAGGCCACTGGTCAAACATTACCCAACCCCTACTTACGCGGTAACTGGGTTCGAAGCTTGTCTTAGCTGGTCATTGCTTGCCAAAACTAGTAAAAAGCTCGTCTTAGCTGGCCATTGCTTCCAAACCCGGCCGGCGGGCAGGGGTGAGTATCTGTGCACAGATATCACACTTTGATCTTGACCAACGGATTGCCTTCCTCTACCTTGTTTTAGTTATTAAACGACAAGAACTGGAAAGAATGATATAAAACAGTAATCAGATTAATAATCAAAAGCTAACCAGAGTACGCATAGCAAAATCTCGTTAGAAACAAGGAAAAGAGTGCGAGATTGCTACGTCATATCAGTTGTTCTATGTGGAAATGAATGTTGGACGATCTCATCAAGGAGAGGCTTGAGGAAACAGTGATGTGGTTTTACAGAGGGATGCTGAGCATACCATGGGCTGACAACGTGAGCAACGATGAGGTTTTGCGGAGGATGCAAACAACAAGAAAACTCATACTTAACATCAGGAAGAGAGAGATGAGGATCCTGGGACACGTAATGTTGAAAGAAGGACTTGGAGAATTTAATACTCACAGGACGGATAGCATGAACGAGAGACAGAAAAAAGCATCGTGAGACATACTTGATATGTCTGATCAAATTGATGGTGAAGTGGAGTTTGAGATAGATACCAAGAGGAAAACAGACAGAGCGAAGTGGATGCCTAGATCACCTACGTCCTGAATGAACCTGACACAAGACACAAGAAGAAGAAGAAGAAGAAGAAGAAGAAGAAGAAGAATGATAATTTTGCGTAAGTTTGTAATACTGTTATGGAGTCTGGCTAGGTACAATGACAGAAGAAAAATTATTCTGTACGCTTGGGAATTATTGCATACGTTTGGGATTTACTGCCTACAGACCGATGGAAATTAATTTAGCCAACGGAAAACAAGAACTTCGCAATTTTATAACTTTTTTTAATGTATTTTCTACGAAGACAAATTTTACAAGTGCTGTCAAAAAGTGACATTTCTGTTTAAGAAATTCTGCAGTTACATTGGTAATATTTGCAAGATTATTCCTTCTACGATTTTTCATTAGGTAATTCACTCTAACATAACCGTCTAGAAAAAATTCCGCTTTTAAAATCTTCATTATTAAAAATATCAAAATAATATTAGTAAAAAAATAAATAAATAAGAACTTATGTGCTCGTAGCTGAGTGGTAAGATTCTTTGTTTTCTGACTACGTAGCCCGGATTCGAATTTCACCAGGGTAAGTTTGTCAGGGAGGTGACTACTTGATGTTATTGGTCTGAAGGAGGTGATCTCAGTTTGTAAAAAGCCTGAAAACCATACTACGGGTAAACCCAAGCATTGTGAGTAAAATTAGATAGGCAGGACCCCTTGTGAGCTTTTCATGGTTGCGCTAGCACGAATCAACTCATTGTGACCCGGTTCTGGGCATGACGGTAAACTGCATCCGGCAGTAAGGCCTCCGATTTGGAGGTTGTGAGGAGCATGGAACCACCTCTTAATGGCTGTTGTTCCCAGATCCACCTGACCCGGAGTTATAGCACCTGTAAGGGGTCTAGCTATGGGCAAATAGTTAACGCGCAAACTGGGATCAAAACGCTATGAAAGTATAAAAATACACTTTTATAGAAATATATACATACAAATATACTTTTATAGAAAAATATACAATTTTCATGACAAAATTATTACCACTGCACATTTTTGAGAGAAAAAATCATTTTCAGCAAAACATTTTTTAATACAAAACTTGAAGACATTTTCAGTTTTCTAAAATAAAAAAATCATAAAAACAAAAATTAATCAGTCAAGTGACATACATGGTACATGCTTTCGGCGATCATGTCTCAAAAGAGACATGACCGACGGGGCAGAACTTTATCCCGCAGTAGGTTGCCAGTGTTTTCTGCGGAAGACTGGTTGACAGCGAAGGCTATAGAACCAAATCTGTCCTATTATTTAACCCATAACCGAAGGGGAGAGACGGATTAATACCTTTCCTAAAGGTCTTTACGCGTAAGTGAATGCAAGTAATTCAACTGGAATTTGAACTCGGCTCCCCGATTCGTCGTTCCGAGGCGATATCCACTGCACCACGGCGCACCTCCTAGATAATACTCACCGTTTATAAGAGAACACACCTTGTGTACACTAAAAAGAGAATATCTGATTAGGAAGTATCCATTTGCTAATTCATTCAGTGATTTTTTTCGTGCCTTCTTCTCTTCAGTCACTTCTTTGCACCTTTTCTTGTAAATAGAGTGTGTTCCCGCAAAATTCAGATCATTTTAAATGTGCGTATTTTAGTAACATGTGACAGGCAAACCAAATTACATAGTTTTAATGTTAAGCAACAAAAGATTTAATTATCCAAATTTGCACAAGTTATTCAAAGGGATGTATAACCGATTTCAATAAGCGTATCATCTATAACACGGCACTCGTCAGGATGATTTTCCAGCTCTTGTCAGATACGCACTTGTCCTGAGTAACCTTCTCCACCTCCTGGGTCCGAACAACATATCAATGGGAAAGAATCAGGCAAATGAACAGTGCGTGCAATGTTCTATTGAACGGCAATCACGTTAATCTGATACAACATATTGTGATTTTTTTTCTATAGGGTTTGTGGGAAAGGACGGCTGTGTATCCACCTTTTTCCTACAAGCCTCGAAGAACTTAAGCAGAGGCTCAATGAAGCGTTGGAGAATGTTACGCAAGATATCTTACAGCCTGTTTGGCAGCAGCTGCACTACCGTCTTAAGGTGTGCCGTGTCACAGTTGGTGTGCATATTGAACATTTATTGTTCAACATTAAGTCTATTTAATATTGTTTGTCAGGGAAATTAATTTACTCAGATGTTCACATTTAAATTATGATCATTTTGGTTGTAAGGTAATTCAGTAAAGTGCTATACGTGATACACATTTTGGGCGATCATGTCTCTTTCGAGATATGACTAACTGGGCAAAAGACTAGCCCGTAGGAGATTGCTATCGCTTTCTGCGGTAGACTGGTTGCCAGCCAAGGCTAGATAACCCAACCTGTCTTATTATCTAACTCATAACTGGAGGAAAGAGACGGATTAATACCTTTCCCAAGGGTATTTGTGCGTAAGCGAATTCAAATAATTCAACTGGGATTTGAAACATATTTCATAAACTGAAAAATGCGTTAGTCAAACTAACTTTTTAATTAAATTGAATGGTCTATAACTGTGTCTAGAATTAATTTATAATCTCTTCCATCGTTTTTATAATCACTTCATCCCAAGCAAGGCAGTACTGACACTGGTGTGAAAAGGGTTATATAAGAGAAGAGTGATGAAAAAGATGAACAAACTACAGGGGCGTCAGATAATGGGTAAAAGAAGGATGAGATCAGATAGCTCCATCAGAGCAGAGTGAACGGGAAAAGAACAGGATTCTGTTGTCAGAAAAAGGGTTATGGTAATTGACATTACATTAAAATTCTTAGAGATTGTATCTGTAAGGGGATCAGGCATACGGAAGAGAATTCCACAAACGTGAAGTACGAGAAAGGAAGCTGATAGAGAAGTTGTGGCTAAATTTGATTGGTTTCACTGTAAAAGTGTAGGAACAAGTCGCTAGTCTAGTAGTTCGATCAAATTTATGCAGACGATGAAGCAGAGAGCTAATCTCATCGGAGCAGAAGCCGGAAGATATTTGTAGAAGAAACAGAGGAAAGCCACATTACGTCGGTGAGAAAAGAATTGGAGCTGATCTACCAGGTGTTAGGGCGCCGCTCCTATTTGACTACAAATGGACTGTTCTCATTGCTATATATAGCAATGGTGGATTCTCTACAAGGGAGTCGTACCGAGTCACTAGACTGACGACTCTACGACACTGTCAGCTCTCTGCCTTCACGTAGAGGGCGCTCTCTGCTTCCGAGCAGAGAGCAATAACCCAGTCGTGGTTCCGCCGAAGGGTAGAACCACGACTGGGCAAAAATAAACAGGTATTTTTTGGCCCGGCTATATGGCCGGGAATACCCACTATAAAATGACCATGTGTCACATCCAGCCTACGTGGGAAGGCTAGTAAATACAGTCGTAGAGAGTCACTTGAGAGCTTCTAATGAGTTACTGAAGAGTCAGTGCGAGTCAGTGAAGAGTTAGTCACACTTCCGGTGGCGTACCGGAAGTAATCACGTATACACACGTCTTACGACGGATTGGACTCTTGTATCTTTCTATTGTAAATGGTCAGGATCGATTGCATTGCAAATTCTCCGTTGGATTTTGTCAAGAACCACGAGATGAATAGCAGGATCACCCGACCAGATGTGACAGCAGTATTCAATTCACAGTTGAATGGTAGATTTATATATGCACAGGATGGTTTAAGACGGGAAAAATCTTCCTGGCCCTACACAGTGGGCACCTCGAGGTGGTGTAATGCTTAACAAGTTTGTCTTGCTATAATCATTACAATAAAGTAGTGAGTTCGATTCTCACTGGGTGTTCCATGCTTTCGGCCTTGTGCCACATCTAAGCAACGCTTAGAATATCATCACAGTATATCGACCTTCCATGCAGCAGATTTAGCTATTGATTCAATGTAGTCATTCCACTTGAGGTCGACTGAGAGAGTTAGGCCGAGGAGGCACGTTCTTTTGCTTTCAGGGAAACTAGCCCTATTAATGATGATGGTGGGTAGGATCTATAATTTATCATTTATAGTGTATTTCATACTATAAACCAACGATGGTCTGTAACTTTAAAAAGCCACATATTTTCCAATGCTTCATTTACTAATTCTGGCAGGGAAGCGATGGTGTGTTTTTTTTAATAACATGACGGCAATGTAACGGATTCAGTGACTGTTCTTACGTGTCAACTGTTATTTGGGAAGGTTTAAGTATGGCGATTGTGACATATTCGACAGGCCTACCTCTGATAAATGACCCACACTAAATGAAGGCATTTAAAAATATATTATGTAAATGAATCCATCCACGTCAAAGCAGGAGAGAGTAAGCACCATAAAAAAATATGTCACGATCAGCTGTCCAGAAACGTCCAACAGAGAATTGGGAAAATTTTCAAATAGTGAATTTTGGCTCCTCAAGAGCATTCATTACATAATCGGATGCAATCTGAAGCAACCTTATTCTCGCGAGTATTAGAATGCCAATCTAACATTTTGGTGTCGCCTTGTTACAGCTGAACAAAAACGTGAACAGCAAATGAAAAAAATAGTGATGATCACTAAAAAGAAGTCAATGTCTTCACCTAAATACAGGGAGCATCAAAAGTATGTATAGTGTAAGTAATACTATTATGTTATGGTGGTTTAATAAATACAGTATGTGTTAAGTGTACCGTTTGTATTTCACAGTATAGGTACTATATAAACCTTTTCCACTAAAATTATATATCTTATGGAATATATGAGGTATCGTTTGTTACCAGGTATTAGAACAGGAAAACCAAATCACTGAAGATTTTTATTGACAGTACATTGTTAGATTATAGGATAGAAATCGTATATCATATAACAATTAATTAAAAAAAAACGAAAAAAATTGGATTAAAACGACTAAAAACATTTTGGAAAAACCCATACCAAGGCAAATTTCAAAAGCTAGTGTGAAAAGTAGAATCCTAGATTCTGAATTTTATTAAAAAAAAAACTCACAGATACTGGATACTTCTTCTTTCGTGATGTCTGTTGCTCTCTCTTTCACTCCCTCGGAGGAGGAAAATAAAGGTTCGACCTAAGTGAAAAATATATTGGTTTATTTTTTAAAAAGGCCACTCACATAAAGATGTAATTGTAATTAACGCTGACAGTTGAAAGTATACAGTCTATAAAATCGCGTCTCCAAGCTTCCAGCATGGTGAGAATTAAGCCAGATAACGGAAGCTGGCGTTAAATTTTAATGGAGAGACATTCCGATCACTTACCACCCGCACGCCATATTGAAATGGTTTCAACAAAAATACAACAGATTTGAAGATCAAGTCAGAGAGAACACAGAACCTTAGAGAAAGAAGACGAGACACTCGCCCGGAACGTGTGAAGTGAAAACGCGGAAAAATGCCCTCTCTCTCTCTCTCTCTCTCTCTCTCTCTCTGTCTGTCTGTCTCTCTCTCTCTCTCTCTCTTACTCTCTCTCTCTCTTCCACACATTATTAACGCAAAACACCGCTTATAGACAGGGAAACAAAAAGACAGTATTACTTCTAGCAACAACGAACATAGTAATTGTGAATATAGTGTTGACTCGGAAAAAGTTGAATTGTATTTTAGAATTACAATATAATCATTAATCCACATAAACTGGCCTTCGCTACTTGTTTTCAGTGGTAAAGGAAAACAGTACGAAAACAATCGTCCTTTCTTCGCAGGTCCGTAGCTTTCTCTGCGATCAGCAATCATAACGTGGCAGAGGAAGTGAAAGATTTTCGAATGATCATTTGATATCTTTGATCACTTGGGGGCGGAACGGAAGCGAACAGCTGCAGACTCAAGTGCGACTAACTTACTGCCAGTCAATGGACGCAACATGATTAAAAAAAATTTATATATAGAGAGTGCGATGGATAAATTGTCGCCACGTTATAATTCTAATTTCGCAGTTGTGCATTATTTTCTTTTTTATTTTGTCGACTGCGCATGATAGCGGTACCAGTTAGGTACCGTCTGTGCGTTTTAGTGCAGTGGATATGACTCGGAATTCAGTGTTCCGAGTTCGAATTCCAGTTGAAAACCTTGAATTCACTTACGCACAAATGCTTCTGAGAAATTCAGTCATGTCGCTTTTGAGACATGATCGCCCAAAGCATGTATCACGTATGACACTTAACTGACTGACCGTCTCTACGAAAGAGCACCATGTGAGAATTCAGTTCGCTAGAAATTTAAAAACAGCATGTTGTAGTGCTTGACTTTCTTGCTGGAATCTCCAATATTGCTGCCATATCTGGTCGGGTGCCCCTGCTGCTCTGCTTGGGCTTCTTGAGAAAATACAAAGGAGGATCTGTAACGTGGTTGATACTGACTTGGCAGACCGGTTGCAGCCGCTCTCACACCGGCGTGATGTAGCTTCCCTGTGCCTCTTCTACAAGTACTTTCATGGCTTCTGCTCCGATGAGATTAGATCACTGGTGCCGCCTAAGCACGAATTTACACGAGATACTAGATTAGCAACTAGGTCCCACCCTTTTACAGTTAAACAAATAAGATGTAACCGTAAATTCTACTCCAACAGCTTCTTTTCTCGCGCTTCCCGCCTGTGGAACTCCCTTCCACAAGTCTGCTTTCCCGACAGTTACAATCTCCAGGTGTTTAAATGTAGGGTCAATAGACACCTCCTATCACACTAACTCCCAACTATTCTCACAACACTCTCATCTACCCAACCCTCATTCTCGGTATCCTCACCCGCCTATCACCCACCCTCTGTTATTTCCTATATTTAATCAGCCTTTCTCCACTCTACGTAGGCCCCTGCACAGTAGTGGCAGTGACATGCCTTGCTCGGGGTGAAACGCTTATAAAAAAAAAAATACGAACTTTTTTTTCAGAATTTTAGAGTGTCGATCTGAGAACAGTGCAGAAGATACAGAAAGAGTTCAGTTAGTCTAATTGTGATTATAAAGGTGTTTAGAGTGATCGCTACAGCTGACGAAGTTATGCCTCCATTCATCTTACCACAGGGCCTCAGGCTCAACATGCAAGCCTTGAGGAAGTAGTGCTCCTCTGCTTAAAGAGTGTGGCTGCAATTTCTGTTACTACAACACGCCTTACATCTACTTATCTAACTCCCAAAACTTGCAACCCCGTGATTATTATGTATACAATCCAGTCAAGCGAAAGATCAACAAAAGGCTTTTCAACACTAAAGATGAAAGAAGATTGTCCAGAATATTTGCAGGAGATTCTGAAGCCGTCTGTAGGCAGTGTTTGAAGACAATTGTGATTTTATTCAATAAATTAACTTTTTAGTATTTCAAGATATTTTTGCGTAATTTTGATAACTATATCTGTTAAAATAAGATTGCGGTGTTGTTTTCATTTTTGTGTTACTTATATGAGAATTTATTCATCGCACCTTCCATATATATACATTCTTTCTTTTCAGACGTCAGCAGCAATTTTTAATTTTTGCTTTTTGCTTGTTCCCATACTTCCGGCACTACATAGAATCCATTTCGTTGTTGAGGTCAGATCTTTCAGAGGAAGTTTGAAAATGTGCTCTTTTACCGATACTCCAAATCGGATTATCACAAGATGCTTAATGCACATATCAATGAAATCATGTGTGAGTTTGATCCATACCAAATCTATTGCCCATTGATTTTTTCATACTCTGTCTGTTTGTCTGTCTGTCTGTCTGTCTGTCTGTCTGTCTCTCTCTCTCTCTCTCTCTCTCTCTCTTTCTTATTAATACTCTCATCGTTAGCATAGTATTAAGCTAAACAGAATTTATTTTGGTCTGAATCTCGCACTTGCGCAGCTACATCAAAAAATGTCACCATCCAAATTGAAAAACACCAAATGTTTTGAAAACTAAGACGTAGTCTTTAATTTGTCTTTTAATAATTCCAAAATACATGTTTTAGACAATGTCACGAAATGCTTAGAAGTCATTTTGAAATATGCAATTATTTTTCTTTTCTTCTTATGATAATTTCATTGAACAGGTGAAGAGGCTCATCCCTAGTTCCCTGTTTAGGATGTGCTTTCCGGTTTTCTCTTTTCCAATCTTCTTACTCTTACGTAGCCCCCTGCGCATCAGTGGCGTTACCGCCTTGCTTGGGGTGATATGATTAAAAAAAAATGTACACCAGGACGTGCACGACTATGTTTTTAATATTTAACAATTTTTTAATTATTAACTGTGGATCACGATGACTTTTAGTTTACCTGAAAAGTTAATGCGAGAGAAATAAAACAAGGTACGGCCTTATAAAATTTATAATTTACACTTTTTATATGGACAGGATGCGTGACACAAGTACATTAGTACTAAATTAATGCCCCTTTTCAAATAAAACCTTCAATTACTTCAACGGGAATTCGTTCTGAATAATCTAGCTATATTACGTTGTAATCTGTTACATCGTACAGTGGTTTCAGTTTAACTTACAGTAGCGAATGCAAATTCAAAACATCTTGTATTATTTAATGTATCTAATAAGCTGTGATATCACACTTTCCAGTTTTGGTAGACGTTGCCTTCCTAAGATTTTATTTAGAATATTGTGGAAGCCAGTATCTGGATTATGTCACTATTTTATCTTCGAGCTGTGTGTGCTAATCATTTTTAGTCGTTACAGTCAACGTCCGTGTATTGAATACTGCTGCCACATCTGGTATGGTGCCGCTGCTATTCACCTCGGGTTTCTTGAAAAAATCCAACGGAGAATCTGTAATGTGATCGATCCCGACTTGGCAGCTCGGCTGCAGTCGCTTTCTCACCGGCGTGATGTGGCCTCCCTGTGTCTCTTCTACAAATACTTTCACGGCTTCTACTCCAAAGAACTTAGCTCACTATAACCGCTATGTATGAATTTAGTCGAGCTACTAGAATAGCAACTAGGTCCCACCCTTTTACAGTGAAATCGATAAAATGTAACCGCAATTTCTATTCTAGCATTCTTTTTTCGCACTTCCTTCCTGTGGAATTCCCTTTTCTCTATGTAACCGCCTGCGCAACAGTGTCAGTAAAATTGCCTTGCTTCGGGTAAAATGATTAAAAAAAAATTAATTTGTCTATGGTATAAATGTTGTCTAATGACTGTTTGTCCATAGATAAAAAGAAAAAAAAAGAAAAAATTTTTAGTTTCTTCTTGCTTGAAAAAAATTAATTCTCTTCGGCTGTAACCCATCCACCGACCCCATCACCATCATGGACCTGTAGCAACTAGGTCCCACCCTTTTACAGTGAAATCGATAAAATGTAACCGCAATTTCTATTCTAGCATTCTTTTTTCGCACTTCCTTCCTGTGGAATTCCCTTCCGTATACTTGCTTCACCGACAGCTACAATCTCCAAGAATTAAAAGGTAAAGTAATAGTCATCTCCTATCTCACCGATTGTCTCAAGCTCTTTTTTCCATCCGCTCCACCCCCATCACACCAGTATTCTCATCCTTCTGTTACCCTCTTCTTGACACCCCCTATAACCTGCCCCTCTTTCTCATCACTATGTAACCGCCTGCGCAACAGTGGCAGTAAAACTACCTTGCTTCGGGTGAAATGATTTTAAAAAAAGTACGCAAGCTAGGTGATTTCATTTATTTGCTACAGACCTTTGTGATTATTCAGCGCCAGTCAACACGTTTCGAATATGCATGATCTTTATCAAAACCCAGTCTTCACCCGTTCAAAACCATTTTCACCATTGATCCGAGAAAGAGGTTATATGCATTTTTCTATACTTCTGAGATGAGATAGAATTTAATTTATTTATATTGTTCGGACTATTGCTCTCATCTTCATTGCGATGTGAACGAACTTTTGGCCGTTGTACGCTCGGGCCTTCTCCATGTGCTAGGAATTTCGAAATGAACCCTTTATTTTGATCAATGAGTTTTATCATTCTCATTCAATGTGCGCTGCTATTTCTGGATGTCATGTAGTTATCTCCCTTTAACTTATTTGTTCACCACCGCTGAACTCACAACATTTTGGGTCAAGTCAGTGGAACAAACGAACGTCTCTATGCACAAGGCCCTGTGTTATAGAGAACATTAGTATATGATTGTCTAGGACTTCAAAGATCAAAGATAGCAATATGACCTCGGATAAAAAATAGTAATTGAGATATTAGGTTTATAACGTTGTTAACATGGCAATAAAGATGAGGACAATAGTCCGAACAATGTCCATAAGATTGTATGCAGCTGAAAATTCAGATATTTTTCTACGTGTATGACGCCATACATGATATTCACTCGTCAATGTGACATTTTTTTTAAATCGTTTTACCCCATATAAGGCAGTAACGCCATTGAAACGCAGGGGGCTGCATAAGAGGAAAAGATTAGATAGGAGGAGAGTAAAGAGAAAGACCAATCAGTTACAGTGAGTGTCAGAGAAAGAAGCAAGAGAAGATGGGAATACCGGTGTGATGATAATTGCAAACATAGAGAGAAAGGACAAGATATACAGGGTGATTTAGAAAGAACTAGAGTCAAGTAGTTCAGAGATGGGTATTGATATTGCATTTAAATTCCTGGAGGCTGTAGCCGTCAGGAAAACAAGAATATGGAAGAGATTTCCACGGGCGGGAAGTGCGAGAAAAGAAGCTGCGGGAGTAGAATTGTCGTCTGCATTTGGTTGATCTAACTGTAAATGGGTGGGAGCCAGTTGCCAGTCTGGTTCCACGAGTAAACTCCTGTGGCAGAAGCACCAGTGACCTAAGTTCGTCGGAGCAGAAGCCACGAAAATATTTATAGGACAGAGGGAAGCCACATCCGGTCAGTAAAAAATGTAATTACATTGAATCAATAGCCAAATCCACTGCTAAGTAGTTTTGGTCACTGTGTCGGGCCAGGATGTTTTTTCCGCCTGAATCCATCTTGCACATATACAAATCAACCATCCGACCGTGAATGGAATACTGCTGTCATATATGGTCAGGCGCTCCCGCTGTTCATCTCGGTGTTCCTGACAGGCTCCAAATAAGAATCAGTAATGTGATAGGCACCGACTTGGTGGCTTGAATCGAGCCACAGTTTTTGAGATCAGAAGGCCGAGGAGGCGAAAAATATTGCTCTGAGGGAGACTCGCTTGGTCCATGCTTATGGAAGGCAAGAGAGGTTGCCTGTGATGATTGACAGACAGCAGCTTCCTCTTAGACGCATTAAAATTTACAAGCCACTGTTTTCCCCATTCCACCTCTGATTTTAGACCCCTCTCAAGATCAGCAGCGAGGTTATGTTTTTTATGGTGTTTTAAGAAAATGACACAAATTTAGGCGTTAGTGATTTGAATTCGTAGCAATATTCAGTGTGCTGTGAAACTACTTCCAGCACAGTGTTTTTAATATTCAATTTCATTATTACCTATATTAAGTTTGTTATAACTCGCCTATACACCTATGTATTTCAAGTGTTTGGGATTCGCTAATTCCACCAGCTGACATCTTTTAAAATTAATATGGATTCAAGGTAGATACCATAACCGCTTTCATTTCAATTCTAGATCATAATTTTAGTTTCAGAAAAATTTATCTTGAGTAATTGTAAAAAAAACAAAAAAAAAATTAAAAAAAACCTGTACATATCTTATACATTCTTTTTTAGCGCTTAAAGGATACCATAGACGAAGCAAGTGAGCAACGTGTCGGAAATGGTGTAAACGAGAAAAAACTGATACTAGATATTAGGAAAATACAAATGAGGTTGCTGGGGCACTTAATGAGGAACTTGGAAAATTTAAAACTAACAGGTCGGATAAATAGAAAGATAGACAGGAGAATGCAGTGCGAGACGTACTTGTGAGGTATGACAAAAATGGTTGGCGAAGCGGAGCTTAGAGATATCAAGAGAAAAAGTATTGAGAGCGACAAGAGACAGAGCCAAGTGGAAGTCCATGATCGCCTACGTTCTTAAATGATACGGTACATAAAAAAGAATATATAGCGCTTTTAAATTAATTGGAATTTCAGCGTTCCCAATTAATGTCAGGATGTAGCCCTCCAAAACTTTTATGGCTCTCTGATAACGTCAAGGTCTACATAATGATTTAGCTTGCGCTTGGTAATAAGACATATCAATAATAATAATATTTAATTTGAATTAAATTTAATTTTTTGTGTTCCAAGATAAAACCAGGATTGAGCCAAAAACTCGTTTATGACACACTGATAATGTTTAGTGAGTCGAAAGTACTTGAAGATATCGAAACAATCACTGGACAGTTGATTTTCTGTTTTCCCAGCAAAGTAGAAAATTTTAAAAATATAGTAAAATTTTAAAAAGTAGAAATGTGTAGAACTACCAAAAGATTTTAAAATCTAACAGTGAAACCTGACCTTCAACCTTTCTAAAAATTCGACTCAGATCCACTTTGCTTATTGGTTGCTAATTAAGTAAAAAATAAATCGCATACTTTTAAAAGGATGAACACGGTTCATACGACAGCGAAAACAAGCATTTTCTTTTGTCGGTTAAAAGCGAAAGTAAAAGTTAGATTTTCTTTTGTTAGTTAAAAGGAAAAGTGAAAGTAATATTTTTTTTTACTCCAAGTCTTATAGCATTAACTTGGAGCGAACATGCAAATTTGAAAGCGGATGTGACTAATAAATCGATGTTCGATTTTACTTTATTGAACAGTCTTGGAAAACGTTATTAAAATCCGACATATGCTTTCTCTCCTTCTTTTTATTGTTATTTCTTATTATTTGTTCTTGTTCGTTTGGAAATCTATGGGTAATTTATCGACAAGAATATAGTTTAAGTTCTACAGGCAATATGGCATGTATTTCGAAAGAACTTCTCTATGGGTAGTAATTATATATCATCTGTTTGCTTTAAAATCTGTGAATACTTTCTTTTGTTGACTACTTCTTTCCTTTCCTCTCTTTCAATTCTCGTCCTTTCTTCACTTTGTCTCCTTCTTTTTTGCCTTTTCTTTGTGTTCTAATATATATATATATATATATATATATATATATATATATATATATACATTCATAAATGATTTATCTTTACGTCTTATATATATGTATATATATACAAGTATATATATATCGATTGACATATATATATATATATATATATATATATAATGCTGATGATGACTATTTACGCTCTCACACCCTGATTGAGCACTCTGGAAGAATGGTAGATTTGAAAAACAGTAGCTACTCTGGCATTTACGCTTCCTTCATTCAGCAATGAATTAGAACACTCTCAGCTATTGGGCGTGTATAATGAATAATATACACGCTAGAAAGTCTGGTTTCTTCTCCCGAGCGCCCATAGCTCGATGGTAGAATCGCCGTCTGACAACAGTTCGGTCAGGTTTCAATTCTGGGTTAAACAACAATAGGAGTTTAACCGTACTGATGAGTTGTGGTACAGCGAAACAGATCCGTGTGCGGATGACTATATATATATATATATATACAAATTTTGGACAATATTTGTCTTTACTTTCATTTGAAATTAAGGCTAAATTACGATTTTTAAACCGACCCGTGATTAAAAAAATAGACATTTACTGTTTCTTTTATTTAACAATATATATATATATATATATATATATATATATATATATATATATATATAGGGGGGAGGATACACCACCAGTTTAATTTATCTATTTACTTTTTTCTTTCCCTTTTTTATTTCTCTTTTTCTTTTTTTTCCATATTTACTTTACTTGTCGATTTTGCTCTTGTTTTTCTCCGAACCCATTCTTCTTCATTATCTTTTCTCTTTTTTCATTTATCTCTTTATACATATTTGTTAATTTCATTTATCTCTTCATATATATATATATATATATATATATATATGTATTACCTATTTTCCACTGTCTATATATTTTTACGCTTTTCGTTTCTTTCATTCTAGTTTCCTTTCACCTATGCGACGCCCTGTTACTTTGTTCTAACACCTCGTCTTCATTTATTCAATTTTAAATTTCTGGTTAGGTGATGCTCCTCTTTCCTCCCTAAAAACGTACATCATTCTCTTCTTCATCATATATTTTCTGTGCTATTCCCCTTTACAAGGCAACAGTTATTTTTTCGGCAAGTTTTTTTTTAACATTCTTTTTTTTTTCATACGTGTACGTTACTCTTGGAGAAAACAGCCACCACTTATTTTTCATTTTTTGCTACGTTTTCTCGTCTTCTTTTATACGAGTTCGTCTTCTTCTAGTGCGATTTTTCTCCATCTTGCATGTAACCTCGTTTTCATAGCTGCTTTTTTTTGTGTCTTAATTTTTTAATTAATGTATATTCTTGTTTTATATAACTCATTCTTTTAATTCGTGTACTTTTTTCAATACCTGCTTATTCCCTGGGTTTCTTTCGTCAGAGTAGGCCCTTCTTCTTTCATTCGCTTTCTTTCAACAGAGCACAGAGAATATTCCGTTCTTTACTCTTTCTTCCTTTCCTATGAATTTCTTTTTTTTTCTTTTATCTTTCAATTGCACCTACGTTTAGATTTTAGTTCTTTTATATTACATTTTGATGCCCTTCTCTTTCATCCTTTTACGCCGACAAGTCTTCCTGTTTCTGCCTTCATTCCCACTTCGTTCAAGCTGGCTTATTAACACATATTAAAGAGATTCTTTAGTTCTACTACTAATAATTCTATTATGTTTTTGTCTTTAGTTACTCCTTTTTTTTCTGTCTAGTTCAGTGAACTTTCTCAATCCATACGCACATAATTAAGATTTGCCTATTATTGCAATAACAATTCCCTTTTCATCCCTAATACTTTTCAGACCATTATACTTATATATTCCTTCTTTCTTAGAACATCAGTGTATCTTTTTCTCATTCCTACTCATTTTCTTTTTTTCTTCTCCGTTCATTCATTAGCTTGAATGCGATTCTTTTCTTCCTTTTATAGTAACCGTTCTATTCGCCATTTTTGCTTCATATGTTAGTCGAATTACAATCTGTGATTTAATGGTTGTACTTGATACCACTGTAAGTATTAAACTATTTGCTGCCGCTTCAAGACTTAAGCCAGCTGCTTTCAACAATAGTGCAATAAAAATCATGATGAGATAGGCACGTCAGCGCCTGCAGTCACGGTTTTAAATGCACGCGCATGTATTGAATGCGCATAATCGGTTTCAGACACACCTACGTCGAATTATATACATGTTTCAAATTTTATAAATGTGTTTGACATGCGAGTGAGTGTGCAATGGCGCGTTTCCTAAGAGGGTGTGAATGAAAAAACGAAAAAAAACAGTAAAAATAGATAGGTAGATAGAGCAATATGAACAGAGCTAGTTATCTCGTTATGAACATAGATAGATAGATAGATAGATAGATAGATAGATAGATAGATATTCACAGCTAGAGAAACAAGCTAGCTTAATAGCTAGATAGGTAGATATCAAATTTAACTACTTATATAACAAAGATAGATAGATAAGAGAGACAGTTAGATATGAACATTGATAGATAAATACATGATTGATATTTAAAGACAAATAAGAACAAAGCCAGTTCGCTAATTTGATAGCTAGATAGCTGATGCATATTACTAGAAGTAGATGGATATATATATATACGGAAATAAATGGATAGATAGATAGATAAATAGATAGATAGATAGATAGATAGATAGATAGATAGATAGATAGATATTAACAGACAGACATGAACAAATCCAGTTTGCTAGCTTGATATTTAGATGTATATTACTAGAGGTAGATACATATTTACAGAATTAAATAGATAGAAATAGTCCGTGATAGATAGATAGATAGATAGATAGATAGATAGATAGATAGATATTAACTAAAGATACATGATATTAACTAAAGATACATAATATTAACTAAAGATAGATAGATAGATAGATAGATAGATAGATAGACAGATAGATAGATAGATAGATATTAACTAAAGATACATAATATTAACTAAAGATAGATAGATAGATAGATAGATAAAGATAGATAGATAGATAGATAGATAGATAGATAGATAGATATTAACTAGATAGATAGATAGATAGATAGATAGATAGATAGATAGATAGATAGATAGATAGATAGATAGATAGATATTTATATTCACATTAGTTAAATTATAGTTTCCAGGCAGCCTATCCTCTCTCTAATTCCTATTCATGCGGCGCAAATACTTTGAGAAATTGTTGACTAACGGTCGGTAAGATATCTTTCAGCACATACCTCACTTTCAGTGTATTGCAATTCTTCTCATTATTTAATCTAACACACGTTAAAATAAGCAATTACTGTAGTAGCTTTATTATTATTATTATTATTATTATTATTATTATTATTATTATTATTATTATTATTCCAATATTGCTTCTGCGCATGCAGCTATATATGTTCCTCTTATATTTGCTTTAATAACCATATCCGCTAATCTCGTCTGATTTTTTTTTTTATATTTCCATCACTAAATTTGAGAATACGCATGAATCAATATTCAGCCATTGTTTTCCTATATTCTAAGTGGGATCATTTTTTATATTTTGTTAAAACGTGCCGCAACGATATATCCGTTTTAAATCTTCTTCGGACCCCATTAGCTATTTAAATTCATCTACATGAAAAATGACATTTATCTGCAAATGGTTTGGTAGTCTTAATTCTAACCTGTACTAGCAAGTTAAAGATTCTGAGAACCCACAAAAAACGAATGGGGATTAATCTATTATGGCATGGGATGAAGGTCACTAGTTTCATTTAAAGGGTTATTTAAAAAGGACATTTATGAGACCAATACCTGGGAAGTGTTTTGACAGAGTAAGGAAAATGCGACGCGGAGATCCAAAGCGGTATTAGCCTAGAAAGACGCATTTCAGAAGATAACCGGAATACTGAAAATCAGGAAAATCTCATGAGAAACAAAGAAAAGAGTACTGAATTGCTATGTGATACTTGTACGGAAGTGAATGCTGGACGATCTCATCAAAGATGAAGGAAAGGCTTAAAACAGCAGAAATGTGGTTTTAAAGAAGGATGCTGAGGATAACATGGACAGTGCACGTGTGCAACGATGAGGTGTTGAAAACGAGAAGAAAACTGATAATAAATATCAGGAAGAGACAAATCAGTTTCCTGGGAAAAGCAATGAGGAAAGTAGGCCTGGAGAACTCACAGGTCGGATAAATGGAAGAAGAGACAGGGGAAAGCAACGTGAGACGTACTTGATAGGTTTGAGCAAATGGTTGACGAAGCGGGGCTTAGAAGTGATCAGTCAGTTATGTGCCATACGTGAAACATGCTTCGGCGATCATGTCTCGAAAGAGACATGACTGACTGGGCAGAATATTATCCCGCAGTAGGTTGCCATTGCTTTCTGCGGTAGACTGGTTGCCGACCAAGGCTATAGAACCCAGTCTATCCTGCTATTTAACCCATAACTGGAAGGAAGAGACGGATTAATACCTTTCCCAAGGGTATTTGCGCGTAAGTGAATACAATGGATTCAACTGGAATTCGAACTCGATCCCCGGTTTCTCGTTCCGAGCCGATATTCACTGTACCACAACGCACATTTGAGAGCAACAAGAGACAGAGCCAAGTGGAAGTCTATGATCGCCTACACGCTGAAGGGATACGGCACATGAAGAAGAAGATATATGAGGTAGATACCGAATTTCTGTCTGATATTCATCAGCCGAATATGCCACTTTTTGTTTCTGCGGTTGGAAATGGAGGAATTGTATAAACAAATAGAAAACATTTTACGGCGAATGGTATAGAGTATTTATAGTCTCGTTTTTGAATTTATTGTAGAGATTTAATTTTATTTTATTTGCCTGTAATTATTTTCTTTTATGTATTCAATTATTTTGAATTTGAAATAAAATCTATTCAATTTAACTATTAGTAACTTCTGGTTTAGTCTTTTGAGATATGTGCTTGTCGGTAGCATAGTAGGAATTTATTTTTGCATTTGCATTTGGAAATAAGCTCATATATTAAGTATTCTATTTCTGATATACTCTGCATTTTTAAAAATAATCCTACTATAACTGTGCTTGTACACACACACACACATACACACACACACACACACACACACACACACAGATATATATATATATATATATATATTGACGGCAGGGGTACTCTAATAATAATAATAATAATAATAATGACAAAAGATAGATAGATAGATAGATAGATAGATAGATAGATAGATAGATAGATAGAAATCAATAACATATAGATATCATCAGTTACACGTATTATTCGAACATCAGCTCCTTATGTTTTGTGTTATTCACTTATCGGTCGCTTGTTTTTATGGGAAGTTGAAAGAAAGGGAAATATTTGTTTTTAGTGTTAATATTACTTATTTCTTAATCTGGAATCTCGTTTTGTTTTATTTATTCTTCATCATATTTCCTTTTCATCTGTTTTATCTGTTTCCTTTCTTTATTATTTCTTTTTCTATAAATGTTTCCTTCATTTTGATGTTTGAAATAAATTTTATTAGACATAACTTCATGGTTGTTAGAAGTTTAGCCTTTCGAGTCGTGTTGTTATAATCGGTAGCGTAGTAATAATTTTTTTGTCTTTGAGTATGAACTCGGTTCATCTCTAGAAATAGTCTATGCCGGACACCCACCATTCTCTCTCACTCCGTGATATTTATTATGATACATATATATATATATATATATATTAATTACTTAGTTTCTGATTATAATAATATTAGCCCAGTGCACACTTGTATTAAAATATGTTCAATACAATTATATTGTAGAACTTTTGAATATTTTCTATCTATAAAAAGTTATAACGCGACCTAGGTTTCTACTATGAGTGGTGTCTTCAGACGATTTTCAATAACTGATTTT
>JBBBDQ010000219.1:2182500-2275000 GCA_037127315.1 Ascarosepion bandense
TCAGTTACCTATATTTGCCATACTACTACTTCTCGGAGTAGACACCCTACATGCCACCTATCTAGTAATAATTTTGCAATAAAAAACATTTATTAACCCATAACTTGCAAGAACCCTTAAGAAAAAATTTGGTTGAAAATACAAAAATACTATTTCAATCCCAATATCAAAGGCGCCTCGCTATAAGAGAGGCACTATATATCAAACAACTTTCCCCTATCATCAACCTTACATTATTTCACAGTAGAAATGGAGTTTTGAATGTTTTTTAATAAATAGACAGACGCTCACATAATGCCCGCAGCGCGCATCACGTGACAACTTGAAAAAAACTCTTCTTTTAAAAGAACAAAAAACACTAACCCGAAAAATTACATGACAGTCAAACATGAGAATATAACAACACCGGAAAAATAACATCCTTGAAAATGAATTGTGAAGAAGCTGAAGGCAGTTAGAAAGTTGAAAATGAGGGAACTTTTTTTTTTTACGTTCCTTATCTACAGCATAAAGGAAACATGTAAGAATAATGGAAAATTAAATAACAATTAATAAAATCCTCATTTTTGGTCGTTTTTAACAGAAAACGTTTATATATATATATATATATATATATATATATATATATATGAAAAGGCTAAAAGGTAACCCGGGTTTTGACTGTGTAGATTCCTCACAATAGATAGATAGATAGATAGATAGATAGATAGATAGATAGATAGATAGATAGATAGATGTGCAGAATAGTTCATAGGCTAGCAAAGAAGATTGACGTTGGATTTGTGAAATCTTGCATTTATTAATTTCAATTCTTCTTATCAGTAAATTCGTTGTTTATTCCCTGTCAATTGCAAAATGTCATCGACAGAAGATATGACGGTAGCATCAATGCAATAATGGTTTGCTATCATTTTTTTTATGTCGAGAAACATATTTTGAAATCAGAAGAATAGGGAGGTTGATCCACCTTACAGTCATGCACAGCAAACATATTGAAAGGACGTTTCACTGTGTCGGGCCAGAAAAATTTCGATTTTATACATTTATAATCTGCTATTTGTCAGTGAATTAAATACTGTCGCCATATCTGGTTGGGTGCTCCTGCTATCCCTCTTGAGATTCTCGTCAGAATCAATCTCGCAGATTTATAAATCTATGATTCGTCCGTGTATTGAATGCTGTTGCCATATCTGGTCGGATGCTCCTGCTATTCAACTTGATGTTCTCGTCAGAATCACTATTCCTCGCACTATTCCTTCGTGCATTGAATGCAGTTGCCATATCTGGTTGGGTGCTCTTGCTATTCAACTTGCGGTTCTCAATAAAATCTAATGGAGGATTTGCAATATAATCGATGCTAACTTAGCAGCTCTCCTTCAGTCTCACAGACGTGATGTGGCTTCCCTCTGTCTTTTCTACAAGTATTTCATAGGAACTTCCCTGGTGGACTTTTTTCCGTGGTAAATTGAGCACATGCATTTATTCTACTAGATTGGTATTAAGTTACCACATTTTTACCGTCGAACTAGTTAAATGTAACTGCCTATTCTTCTCCAACAGTTTTTTTCTCGTACTTCCCATTTGTGGAACTCACATCCAATTGCATGTTTCCTTGATGGATACACTCTTCAAAAGTTTAAATTCAATGTTAATTGCCATATTTTATCCACTTGTTTCCCATCTATCCCTTTTTTCGACATCACCTGTGCAATTTTTATTCTGTCTCTGTAACCGCTTCACACCAGTAGCATTTCTGCTTTGCTTGGGATGAAATGATTATTTTCAAAAAATTAAATGATATACTTCTGAGCTGGTGTAATGCTCTGATGAAAGAAGTCACCTTTCCAGTTTTCTTGTGTTCTTTGTCTCGGTACCATTTCGTAAGTCCCTCAGCAAATTGACATTGTATTCTCTGTTGATTGTGTGAACCTTTTTAAAGATAGCCAACAAACATAATGCTTTTTGCATTATGAATCTGAGAACATCACCTACCCTACAGATGAAACGACTTTGGCCTTCTTTGAAACAGGTGGGTAAAGTATTTCCAATGCATGGATTTTCAATGGTTTCTGGCTCAAATTCATGAAGCCAACATTCATCCTAGTTTAGAAAACGTTCAAAAAAGCAAGTGCATCTTCCAAATCAATTACGGATTTTCCATGATATTTACACCTATGTATTTTTATCAGTTGTCACAAGACGTGCTTCCCACCGAGCAGAATCGCCCCTCAATCGCCTGTCAGCCATCACCATATGGTGAACACGGTAAATGCTTGCCTCAGTGGTCGTCCAGAGCATCTGTCATCTTCAACAGTTTCCGTTCCCTTCTTAAATATAGCCGCCAGTTGCTGCACAGGTGATAAAGCTGGAGTGTCATCTCATAATATAGCAACAAAGGTAGTACGATTACCCTTGATTAAACATTTTCTCTGCCACGTTGAGTTCATTTTCAAGAAAAAGTCGCTATTAGTTACTTTTTGAAATTTCATTGAATGGTCAGATATCAGATTACCTGGAACGAAACAATACAGCTATTAACCCGACAACACTAAACATGGGTATATAAAACTCAGCGCAAACGATGCCATTTTAATTAAAATTGAATTAAATATTGAGTACCTGATTTTCTTACCTAAATAATATGTTTTTCAGTTCGTATTAATGTTAACTCAAAGTACAAATTTTGAAGTGCGTGCATATAAAATATTTCAAATAAAATTTATGTTTACCATTTTTTTAATATTTTCAAAATCGGGTATGATATTCCCATGGTTAGTAGTAATAAAACTTTAATTGATGATTATTGTTCCAGGGTTAATAAGAAAAAATGAAAGGCAGTCAGTTTTTCACAACTACTGCAGCGGTCCATCATAGTAAGCCTGTGAACTTCTCCGCCTATCGTCGTCGATATATAGATGAACAAATATATATATATATATATGAAGAGAAGGAGAAACTGAAAAAGGGGAAATATTGAGATAGACAGATACATATAGATAGATAACTTATTTTTTAGTGTTCCAGGGTTAATGAGAAAAATGAAAGGCATTCAGTTTTTCACAACTATTGCATCGGTCCATCATAGTCAGCCTCCGTCCTTTCCTCATCGATATATAGATGAACAAATTGAACAAATATATATATATATATATATATATATATAGACACACACACACACACACACATATATATATATATATATATATATATATATATATATATATATATATAAAGAGAGGGAGAAACTGAAAAAGGGGAACATATTAAGATAGACAGATAGCGAGATTCATTCATTAAAATTGTTTTTTAACAAATAAGAGCAGTATAAAACAAATCCAACACTCCTGCTGATAAGCAGCACGTCTATGTTGAGTAATGATCAACACATTAACACACTAGATTTGTAGATAATATATTGTTTGTCCATAACTTATTTTTACTTCCTATTTTCCTTTTAATCCCACAGTTAAAACGTGTCAAAATTAAGCTACAGTAAGTAAATAATAATAAATTTTAACAATATTTATACAAATTCTTCCGTTAACAGGATTTAAATCTACAGCTTCTACGCTTTAACTAATCTTTAAGTTGCATACTTTTTATATCTTTGCTGACTGATCATAAAAGTGTTACCTCTTTCATGCATTCATTTTGAAACTGGCCAATGCTATATCATATTAATTACCGGAAAACAGAAAGCTACCACTAATGAAGCAACAATATATATATATATATATATATATCCAACTCTAAAAAAATACAGAAGAATTTATTATTATAAAAGAAGACACTTGCATTTACTGATAATTTTAATTTGTTTCATTCTTAAATATCAATAATATCCAGGAGACATACAGGTCTAATTTTAAGTTTCAAAAATACATAACATTCAGCGACATTTGAAGTATTAGATTCACTTTCAAAGAACACTTAGTTTTATTAATCTAAATGAACGAGTTTGTTGATATACAGATAAATTATTCATAATTCTGTACTTTGAGATCGATTAGTTATCCTGAATTGATGATTTGCAAAAAGTACCAGCATTATCCAAACAGACTGGATTTTAAGCATTTTCCAGATCTTCGAAGAAGAAAGCTATTATTGTATTAAATGATGTGGGTTTTTGAAATTTAAATATTATACTATATTTTTATTTAACAGTAAAGTTTACCCAGTACAAGACCGAAATAGGAGGCTATTTTCATGGATAAGAATGAAAAATATTAGTTCATATTACAATTAAATTAAGATTGTAGCAATCGGGAGAACATTTCCCTCTGTCTTTTTTACAAGTATGTCATGGCAAGTTCCCTAATGGGCTTTTTCCTTGGTACCTTGATCACATGCATTTACTCTGTTAGATTGGTATCAAGTTACCACTATTGTACCGTCGAACTAGTTAATTGTAACTGCCTATATTCTTCTAATTGTAATGTAACATGTAATGTTACATGTAATGTAACATGTAATGTAACATGTTACATGTAATGTAACATGTAACTAGTTAATTGTAACTGCCTATATTCTTCTAATTGTAATGTAACATGTAATGTTACATGTAATGTAACATGTAATGTAACATGTTACGTGTAATGTAACATGTAACTAGTTAATTGTAACTGCCTATATTCTTCTAATTGTAATGTAACATGTAATGTTACATGTAATGTAACATGTTACATGTAATGTAACATGTAACATGTTACATTACATGTAACATTACATGTTACATTACATGTAATGTAACATGTAACTAGTTAATTGTAACTGCCTATATTCTTCTCAAATAGTTTTTTCTCGCACTTCCCGTTTTTGTTGTTCACCTGTATAATTCTAGCGTCTTCCTATGAACTCTGACACTTACATTGAGTTAACATTAACAGGAACTGAAAAGCATATTATTTAGGTAAGAAAATCAGTTACTAAAAATTTAATTAAATTTTTTTTTTTTTTTTTTATAAGCGTTTCACCCCGAGCAAGGCATGTCACTGCCACTACTGTGCAGGGGGCTACGTAGAGTGGAGAAAGGCTGATTAAATATAGGAAACAACAGAGGGTGGGTGATAGGCGGGTGAGGATACCGAGAATGAGGGTTGGGTAGATGAGAGTGTTGTGAGAATAGTTGGGAGTTAGTGTGATAGGAGGTGTCTATTGACCCTACATTTAAACACCTGGAGATTGTAACTGTCGGGAAAGCAGACTTGTGGAAGGGAGTTCCACAGGCGGGAAGCGCGAGAAAAGAAGCTGTTGGAGTAGAATTTACGGTTACATCTTATTTGTTAAATTGTAATTAAAATGGCGTCATTTGCGCTCGGTACTATATACCCATGGTCAGTTTTTTTCGGGTTATATATTACATATATATTATGTCTTGGCTTGTATCGTATTCATGCATTCAGTATCTCGTTAAATGTTTGTCACTTATTAGTGCTATTGATTGAAATATCAGATTTTGGTTGGAACACTTGGTTTGAGGTTTGCTTAGATCGTGTAACTGTCATTTACCAGTGCTGAATTCTACGCCTACATCGTTTGTATCCATAAAAGCCCTATCATCAATATGAAGCACCGTTCCTTGCTAAATACTGAAAATTTTGAACAAGTGGGTGGATGAATACTGGTTCATCTGTGTGCATATTTATATCAGTAGCAATTATAACCAGATTTAATTTTCGACAAATCACTTTGCTACTGTTAATTCTCTGTTGTGAAAGCAAGCGAAACGCAACTGAAGAATCAATTAACCCCACGTCAAATGCGTAGCTCCTAATTGATCCCGCCCTTACTGAGTTGATTCCAGTCAATTATAATATTTAATTTATTTTCAGTCGTAATTAATTGGAGCTAGTAAACATGTTTCATTGATTAGCAAGCTAGTACATAGGAGTTAGTGTACCAAATCCTAATTAATTCATCTGGAATATTTGTCACGCTAACAAAGACATCACTCCTAAACTCAAATTTATTGCATACAATAGGAAGAAGGATTCTAAAGTGTACAACGGTCAAAAGACTGTCACGTTATGACTCATTATAAGCATATCATTTTGAACGATAATAATGATAATTTTAACCTCAAAAATCCAGATTACAATTCATGCAAAACGAATTACACTGGTTAACAACTAAACCTTTTTTCTGACATGAAGAGTTAAAGCTGATTTAAACTGATTTTGGTGTGAAGACCTCCTACAGAAGGTAGCTGAAAAGAGTGACAAGAAAATACTACAAATAAACTGCAAGAAAAACCAGATGCATGGTCATCAGAAAAAAGAGTAGACCAAAATGCCAAATAGAAGTCGACGATACTAAAATCAAGCAGGTACAGAAGTTTAAATATCTGGGAAGTGTTCTAACAGAAGACGGAATGTGTGATACAGAGATCTGAAAGCGAATTAGCATGGTGAAGGACGCGTTCCAGGAACTGAGTAGAGTATTGAGAGAGAGAAAATATTGCTCGATACAAAGAAGAGAGTACTGGATTGCTATGTGATGTCAGTTCTTCAATATGTCAGTGAATGCTGGAAAATATCATCAAAGATGAAGGAAAAAAACTTGAAGCAACTGAAATATGGTTCTACAGAAGGATGTTGAGGATATCATGAATAAAGCATATGAGGTTTTGGAAAAGATGGAAACGAAAAGGAAAAGACAGCTGAAGTTCCTTGGACCTGCAATGAGGAAGAGGAGCAGAGCAGGTGGATGACAGAAAGTGGGTGCGTGGTGTAACAAGAGAAAGCTTGCTAAGAGCCGCTATGGATAGGGAGATGTGGAAGGCTATAATTGCCAACGTCCTGAAGAGACAAAGCACATAGAAGAAGGAGAATAATCCAAATCTGGTTTCAGATTTACTTAATCTTATCACAGTTTTGTGATATTTTCAAGCATTTAGCAGAAAATAATTTTCACTAGTTTGGAGACTTTTTAGGCTATATATTGTCATATGTAAGGTGACTGGTTTTTAATAGATTGCATAGATTTATTAAAATAAAATAATTTGTATGTTGCATGATGCCCCATATAATTATTTCTGATTGGCTGGATAGGTGAAATTATAATGACAAGCTTCAGTGAAAGAATACTAACAAGCAATTGATTCACAGAGAAATATCATCTACCAAGTAAGATACTCAACAAATTGTTTAGTATATACAGAATTTTGAGATATATGTTAAAAAATAGAATTCATTTGTTTATAAACTTAATTATTTTCTGTTTGTTAATTATAAGTACTGTCGTAGACCCGGTTAAGAGTTCAGCAAGAAATAATACAACAACAACCAAAAAAAGGAAATAACGATATATATTAAACACAGCAAAATAGACGTATTGGAACTCTGTTAGTAGAACGATAAATACGGGTTAGGTAGTAATACTAGAACTGGGACTCGCAATGGTAGAACGGTAGCAGTCTAGGCTATCTTATTCTGTCTCTCGTCTATCTCTGCCTATCGCCCTCCTCTTCTGCTCCCAACTCTTGTGAGAAGTATCTGTAGTTGTAGGAAGAGTTTACTTTGTTAAATGGGTGATGTCACCATGACAAATACAATCTCCATATCTTGCAAAAATGCATTTTTGTATCTCAAAAACGTGATAGACAAAAATTATGCCAGATTTGAATTCAGCAACCCAAAAGTAGGTAAAATACATTGGAGTACCCTGCACTGAAAGAACAGTGTTATATATTCAGTATAATTAATTTATTTTTGAAATTCTGGGATCTCTTTTCCAATAATCTTACACTAAGGAAAACAATAACATCAGAACGTAGAAGAGAAAAAAGATGAATAGACGTTAATAAAGAGAAGTAAGGAGAAAGGACAAAAATCTAACAGGGTTAAAAAAGATTGAAGATGAAAATTTACGCTACATCTACATTCCTGAAAAATACAGGTGGCAGGGAATCAAGAAATCAAACGCAAGTTCCACAGGCGGGGCTTAGAAATTAAATTGTTAAAAAAAGAAGTTGCAATTTTATGTATCTTGTTCAACAGTAAAACGAGGAAACTTAGTTGCCAATCTAGTAGAACTTTTAAATTAATGTAGTCGAGTAACTAGATGAAAAATCTCATCAGTACATGTTACAATGAACAAACCTGGAGAAAAAACAGAAACAAGACACAGCATGTGGGTGATCATTTTTTATCATTTTTACTATTGTTACATTCGAAAAATGTTCTTGTCTCTTTTTTGTTTCAAAGGTTTTTAAGCCGTTGTACCTTCCGGTATTTTTCGGGTCATTTTCGATCCGGATAACTTACAAGGTTATGTCGAACTAGAACTTTTATTTAATTCTAAGAGTAGATTGTTCGTTTGTAGTCTCTGTCTAAAGATATTTCGAACGGTCAGTTTTTGGCAAACCAGTTTCTATTGGCTCTATGGCTATACTACCTGGCCTAGTGATTGAACTCACGGTTATAATGTCACCTAATTCACGAGTCAACTCTTTAATCCGGAATTTAAAATATGGAACGGTAAAAAACCCAACCTCGACACAAAACCAAGCTAAGAACACTCGCAGACGCTTGTAGTACAACTGTGTAAATTTTCAAGAAAATCGGTTGAGCCGTTTTGGAGTCTACAGGTAACGTACACACACACACACACACAGACACACACACAGAGACACACACACACAAAGTTCCATTTATAAATAAGTTTAGATTTTGTAGATTCTGCTGCTGGTGAAAATGGAGTGATTAACCATGGTTAAATGTAAGATAAATAAATGACAGAACTGCCTAATAAATAGAATTGACAAAGCTTTTAATAAAGCATGCTATACGTATGCACTGCTAATTAACAAGTTAGATAATAAGACAAACCAATATGGTACAAACTCCAAAGGTATTAGGGTTGACATACAAGTACAAGTTCAGACAGACGAATGTAACATTCTGACTTCAAGACAAGACAAACAGGGATTAATTCAGATGTACCCGAAAACCGACCTTTTTTTTCTTTTCTTTTTTTTGTTGATAAAAAATACCAGCATTTGTGTGCTTCTGCCTACAAACTTAGGCGGGAAGAGTAATATGTAGTCATTCCTGTGGGGTTAGAAACCAAAATATCACTATTTACATTTCAACAAATACTCACGTCTTTCTTGTTGTTCTAACAGCGTTTCAGCCATTGTTTCTTTCTGGTGTTTTTCCGATATTTTTAGATCCGGATAATCTTCATGGACATTTCGAACTGGATCTTATATTTTATTCAAAGCGTAGATTGTTCTTGTTTTCCTGTCTTTCTCTCTAGAGATATTTCGACTTGTTGTTATTTAGTATTGCTAACCTTCCGAATCAATTATATATATATATATATATATATATATATATATATAATAAACCAGTGATTGGTCAGAGTCAAATTAGACAAGTAAGTTGTTGTATCAAAAATTGCTCAATACATATTTAATGTAGAGGTTTTAAATCTTATAGCTTGGAAGGTCAGTCATTTGCTCTACCTTGGTTTCACTCTTTCGATATCTTCAGCCGTTTTATATTAACTGATCATCTAACGCTTTTTCGAACGTATAAGGGAAACCTCCAGGACTCATAACCGAAAGTTTAAAATAAGGGAGGGGCTGGTCAGGAAATATAAATATTTTCCCGAGTTTAAACGCTCTTTAAATATATCTTCTGGGGTGTTTACATCCAGAAATTACTTTGAACCTTTTATTTAGCTTCTCGTCCTGGAAATGAAACTACGGCTAATTTATATTTTTGGCGCAATCCGCAGACATCACCACCTTTGCAAGTTTTGGACTTTTTTTAATATGCTCCAAGTTACATAAGGCCTTTGCTTTATTTTTCTTTTAATTTCTATGCATGGTTGACTACTTTGTCATAATTTCAAAGGTATTCTAGTTTGAATGTTGGTTTGTGATTATGCCACCGTTTTTTAAATGTTCCTTCCGTACATCCTACATATACTTTTTATGTCCATTTGTAACTTGTACATCTGCTTTGTAAATATTTCGTTCTATTTTACAAACTCCATCAAGTGGACATTTGCTTTTATATCTGCAGCTACCTTTTGCATTAATGACATTTTGCTGCATGTTATTTTTTAAAAATTGATCTTGTTTTGTGTCTTGATGTCATTTTCTACATTTCAGGTGAATTTGTACCGAATATCTGAGTTTTTAGGGAAGTGCTTAATAATTAATTTGAAAAATAATTTCACTATTTTGGAATTTATTTCTAAATTAAAAATTGGGTTGAACCAAATAATGTTTCGTTTCTTAGCTTATTTATTTGAGGTCTATATTATAATTTATTTTACAGCGATTTTCATTTAAAGCTTTTTTATAATTTCCTTTTCTGTATTAGCAGCTGCTTTTGCATGTGTGCATGTATTATACTACGCATGTCTGATGTACAGAATGAATCCATTTTACTTACGCCATTTATTATATATACAACACGCATAAATTTAAATGAGATACTGGAATAACACATTCGCCTCTTACAGATTATGTCCAAACCCTACTGTAGGTGAGAAAGAAAATAATAATAATAATGCTGGATACAATAAAAAATAGCTTGTTTTATTAATCGAGGATACTTCAAGAAAGGCAGTAAAGCTATTAAGACACAACGGGTTACTGAATGTGAAAGTCTTAGAAGAGAGTAATGTTACTACGGAGTGAGAACAGTAGAAGAGAAACGAGGAGGAAAATAGATATCGATTGATATGACCTTTATGTTTTTGAAGATCAAAGTATGAGGCTGGAAGAGTGTTCTGCATACTTAAGGTACTAGTAGATAAACAAGTAAATAGATATTACGGTTACACTTAGCCAGTTTAATTATACATTGAGTGGACAGTACAAAGGTGGTTCCAGAAATTTCCTACCGGTGATCAGAGACTTGAAGACGAAGAAGTTAGAGAGTTGGTCCAGCAATTTTGACAATGAATAATTGCAAGCAGTTATGAAGCAAAACTCACTTCAAAGTGTCATAGAAATATCTCAGACGCTTGGTGTAAGCACTGCAATAGTCTCACGCCATTTGCAAAATATTGTCAAGGTGAAAAAACTCGATGAATGCTTTCCTATCAATGAAAATAAATACTTTAAGCGTTTTAATGTGTGCTCGATGCTCTTTTTTGCGAAACAACAATGATCCCGTTCTTGAAGCGAATAGTGAATTATTTATGATACTTGTAAACAATCAAGTCAATGGCTTGATCGTAATGAGTCTCCCAAATATTTCCCAAAGCCAAATTTGCGTCAGCAAAAGATTATGGTGACTGTCTGTTGGTTTGCAATTGTGTTATTCACTACAGATTTTTGGAAGCCGATCATAGCATTAATGAAGTGCTTTACTGCAATCCATTTGCTGAAATGCATGCAAGCCTGTAAAAAAGTGTACCTTGCATTGGTGAATCGACGTGGTCTACTTCTGCACCACATGTAGCGAAATCTCACAGACTTGGTTGGGTAACAATAGTTTACCACATCCTTATATTTTCTGATCCTACATCCACTGATTTCCATATTTTAAGAATTTATGCACATTTTTAAATGGTAATATTTTAAGGTCCAAAACACGGATGGAATTAGCTCTTAAAGATTTCGTTACTTCACGGCCAATAACTTTTTTATCAACAAGGATCAAATAATCTCGTCGTTCAAATGGCAGATGTGCATAAATTTCCAACGATCAATTTCAACATTTCTATAGTTAACTTTTCAAGAATAAAATTATGTTTCTGAAATAGGCTATTATATTGTAAGAGACTATTAGTCCAACAATTTATTCTGAAGAAATTTTGGACGGAAAAGATAAATTTAAACGAATTCGGTCTGCTATTTTCAAAGCCACATTAAAATTATGTGGGACAGATTTTTTGTTTATATGTATAAAAACCAAACCTATATATATATATATATATATATATACATATATATATAGGCATATATATATATATATATATATATATATATATATATATATAAATTTTCTATGGTTTGTTTGGGTTTACGGTATATCAATCTCAATGCCAACAATATTTTTGAGATAGAACAGAAAAAATTATTTAAAATACAGAAATCTACGGGAGGATTTAACAAGAGATATGAGAAATGCCGGGGAAGAGGTATAAAATGATCGAAATAAAATTAGCGAAGATTTTCTTTTTCATTTTTAAAGCAGATAAATGTTTTAAGTAAAGATACTGCGAAAACCAGTACCAAGAACAAAATAGGACAAAAATATGAAGAAGAAAAGATGAAATCTAGAGATGATAACATGAAAATAATAAACTATACAAAATGATAATAAAAAAACAAAACAGGATTTTCTAATGAAGCTAAATACATACATTAAAGGTTTAAATCTACGTCTTCATGTGTTTTGTCCCTTCATAACGTGGGCAATCATGGCTCTCCAAACTTCCCAACACTTGTAGTTCTTAATAATCTTTCTCTTTCTATTATTCCGTCTAAATACTATTGCTCTATCCACTTATTCTAGTATGCTATGGATGTAGGTTGGGGTGCAATAGATATCGGCACAGAATAAGAAATCTGAGAACCGGGTTCGAATTCCAGTTCAATCCGTTGCAATCACTTGCGTGCAAATACACTTGGGAAAAGTATTAATCTCTATCCAGCTAGGGGTTAACTATTAGAACGGAAATTGTCCTATAGCCTTGGTTAGCAACCAGTCAACCGCAGAAATACATGACAATATTCTGATGGAATATCTTCTTCCTCGTCAGTCACGGAAAGAAAGCGACATAAAAGTATGGTACATAACTGACATTAAGTATGGTACTTAACTGACTGACTGAAGTATGCTCTATTCTGTTTTTCCTGCCTTTAATCTCACTCGTGAGGAAAAGTTTTCCAAGGCCTCCATCCTTTTCATGTATCACAGAAATATCTGTCTGTTCTTGATGTTTAGTATATGTTACTTTTTTGCTTACATTTTTTTTCAAATTTCGCCGTTACTCACTGGTTGTTAATTTCATTATTTTTTCGGATTCAATTAATATATATATTTGGTCGGGTTTCAATCCTGGGTAAAGAGCAATTGGCTGTCTAACCGTACCGATGAACTGTGATACAGCAAAACAGATCTGTCTGCGGATGACTGTTTACGCTATCACATCCTTATTGAGCACTCTGGAAGAATGATAGACTACTCTTGCATATACGCATCGTTCATTCAGCAATGAATTAGAACGCTCTCAGCTATTGGGCGTGTATAATGATAATATACACGCTAAAAGTCTGCCTCCTTCTACCAAGCGCCCATAGCTCAGAGGTGGAACGACGCCAATTCGGTCGGGTTTCAATCCTGGATAAAGAGCAATCGACTGTCTAACCTTATTAATGAGCTGTGATACAGTGAAACAGATCTGTATATGGATGACTATATACATACATACATACATATATATATATATATATATATATATATATATATATATATATATATATATAATCTTTTAACCCAAACAAGGCAGTTTTACTGCCACTGTTGCGCAGGGTGGTTACATAGGAGAAACGTGATGAGAAAGAGGGACAGGTTATAGGGGTGTCAGGGAGAGGGTAATAGAAGGATGAGAATACTGTTGTGATGGGGTGGAGTGAATGGTGGAAAGAGCTTGAGAGAAAGGACACGAGTCAGTAAGATAAGAGATGACTATTGACCTTACATTTAAATTATTGTAAATTGTAGCTGTCGGGAGAACCAGTAAACAGAAGGGGACTTCTACAGGCGGAAGTGCGAGAAAAGAAAATCGTAGAGCAGTACATTTCAGAAGCCGGGAAAATATTTGTAGAAGAGACACAGCGAAGCTATATATACATATCATTTTAAGAAATGTTACTAAATGGATTGAACTTCCGCATATTTTTCATTTATTTTTTAAAACATTATTTTTAATTGATAATCTATATATTTTTTTTTTTTTTTGTTTCATAATTAAGCAGTATATTTATTATATTTATCTACCGGCCAGAATAACAGAAAAATATGCGTCCTCCGGCAGGATTCGAAACTACATCTCTTAGATCTAAGGGAAACTCTTAATCAGACAGTAGCTCGATTTAAGCCTGATAAACACATCATTTCCATTTTTATTTTGTTTCATAATTTTTATATTTGCTCTGTTTGCGTATCTGAATGTAAACAAATGTAAACAAAACAATCGTATTTCTTGAAATGTTACGAAATGCATTAACTCCGAAATTATTTTAAATTTATTTGTTAAAATAAATGTTTAAAATTATCTTTGTTTACGTTTGCTTATATTAGAATAGGATAATGGAGCAGAACTAAGTGTTATGGAAAAAAAATCAGGAAATTATGTGTTTATAAGGCTCAATTTGAGCTTTATGTGGGTTGTGGTGCAGTAGATATCGGCTCGGAACGAGAAACCGGGAAACCGAGTTCGAATTCCAGTTGAAATTGTTGCATTTACTAACGCGCAAATATCTTTTGAGAAGGTAATAATCCGTCTCTTCCATCCAGTTATGGGTTAAATAACAGAACGAATTGGGTTCTATAGCCTTGGCCAGCAACAATTCTACCGCAGAATGTAATGGCAACCTACTGCGAAAAATCTCCTGCCCAGTCAATCAGTTCTCTTTCGAGATATGATCGCCCAAGCGTGTATCAAGTATGGCACTTAACTGACTGCCCGATTAACTGCAAATTCCTTGATAGTCGAGCGGTCTAAAACACGTCTGATCATTTGACGGTGTCCCCTTGGCCTAGAAGATGAAGGTTCGAATCCTACCGGAATACACGTATTTTTCTAACAAGATTTCTCAGTTATTCAGTATATATATATAAATTAATATAGATACTCATGGAAATTATACTAAAACAGGCTAACATACATCATAAAAAGTTCAAAGAAAACGGTTGAATTTCTTTCATTTTAACATCTCGTGACTTTGCACTACACATGAAGTAATTCGAAAAACTAAAATATTCTGTTAATCTTTTGAAATGATTTGTGAGCGTCTTTGTGATTGCTAACACTGTTTGTTTATAGATACGTAATTTAGAATAAAGCCCATTTCGTCTTTTTGCTTTGATAAAGTCCATCACAGGACGAAACGCGTAGGCGATTTAAAATACAGCTTTCCTCTTGCCTTTATTTTATTTAACCACCCTGTCCTTAATCTCAGATCATAACTGAGTATATTTTTACACATATATATTAATATATAAAATCAGAATATCTACTCAAATGTGACTATCCCTTAAAAATAATGCTCAAACAAATGAATTAATTTATATTTTGTTATTCATATTTTTCAGATTATTTACGACTCTTCGGCCGTTTTAGTCTCCGACCTTCTCCTAGTGATATTTATTGCAACTTCGAATAGAAACCATTTTCTAATTCAAAGTACCAGTTTTAGTTTATTTGCATTCATAATTCAGTAGGTTTTTTGTTCTTCCCGCTGAGGCTAGAGATTGAACTCTTAACACTTTGGGTCAAGTGAGTTTTTGTATCAAGAAACCAACGTTTTCATTCACTGGGTCACCTAAGTTAATTTTTGGGAACTTATAAACCTAATATCTTTGTAGCCATTTTCACCAGAACTCATTCATATATTTGTTTGTGTAATATTTCAACTCATTTTTCTTTGATGTTTGTTAGCTTTCTCTATTACTGTTTGCCATATTGTATCCATTTTTATGGATTCTACCGGCTTTTTCAGCGTATGAGTTGCAGCAATTTCCCCAGTTACTTTCTTGTAGAGACTTCTTCTTCTGTGTGACAAGAGCTTCTCAGCATTTCTTTTGTGAAAGAACACATTAAGAAACTCTTTACCAACTTTATAAAAATGAGACCTCGATTACAGACTCATAGAAAAATGAGATAACAAGCGAGTGTCAATAACGCCAATTTTTCTTACAGAAAAACGCACAATGAATTGCATTGTCTACGGAATTGTCTTCATGTTATCTGTTAAATTGATGTCGTTATTTTACCAAATTCAGGAAAAATTATTTTAAGTAAGAAGACATAAAATGTTCCGGCTTCATAGATAAAGAAAAATACAAGGATAAATTAAAAATTATCCACTTGTTCTGCATAAAGTATCATTTGTCGCACTATCTTCTGCTCATGCGTGCTTATAGTCGGTATAATTTTAGTCAAGTGATTGAAGTTTGATCTTGTTCCTGCCAGATTTATAGCTGCTGTTTCAATGTAAACGTTGATGCTCTGCTGTAAGTGCACGCTGGAAAAATGGTAGACTTTGAAAAACAGTAGCTACTCTGGCATGTACGCATCGCTCATTTACAAATGAATTAGAGCACTCTGGCTATTGGGCGTGTATAATGATAACATTCACGCTAAAAGGTCTACCTTCTTCTACCGATCGTCCATAGCTCAGAGGTAGATATCGCCGACTGACGCCAATTCGCTCGGGGTTCAATCCTGGGTTAAAAGCAATCGGAGTCTAACCGTACTGATGAGCTGTGATAGAGCGAAACAGATCTGTCTGCGGATGACTATTTACGCTCTCACACCCTGATTGAGCACTCTGTAAGAATTGTAGACTTTGAAAAACAGTAGCTACTCTGGCATATACGCATCGCTCATTCAGTAATGGATTAGAGCACTGTGGCTATTGGGCGAGTATAATGACAACATACATGTTAAAAGTCCGCCTTGTGCTATCGAACGGTCATAGCCCAGAGGTAGAATCGCCGACTGAAGCCAATTCGGTCGGGTTTCAATCCTGTGCTAAAAAACAGTCTAGCCATACTGATGAGCTGCGAAACAGATCTGTCTGCGGATGACTATATATATATATATATAGTCACCCGAAGACGGATCTGTTTTGCTGTATCACAGCTCATCTGTACGGTTAGACATCCGATTGCTATTAGCTAGGAATGAAACCCGATCAGTCGGCGATTCTACATCCGAGCTATGGGCGCTCGGTAGAAGAAGGTAGAGTTTTAGCGTATGATATACCATGTAAACAGGCACCAGTAGCTAAAAGTGTTCTGATTCATTACTAAATGATCAATGCGAAGATGGTAGAGTAGCTTCGGGATTTTTCAAAGTCTGACATTGTTCCTATATATATATATATATATATACACATACGGATTTTTGTCTTTCTCATTTTACTTCCTGCATCATTTATTTTTTCCTCGTTTTGAAATTCTCTCCGATTTCTCCTTCTGTTTTTTAGCCTGTTTTATTATTGGTAATCTCTCTTATTCACAATGAGATTGTGACACATTAAAACAGAGAATATAATGCCTCAAAAGAAGAATATTACAAAAACATACATATATATATATATATATATATATATATATATATATATATATATGGTTTTGTAATATTCTTCGTTTCAGGCATTATATTTCTCTGTTTTAATATGTCACAATCTCATTGTGATTAAGAGAGATTACCAATAATAAAACAGGCTAAAAAACAGAAGGAGAAATCGGAGAGAATTTCAAAACGAGGAAAAAAATAAATGATGCAGGAAGTAAAATGAGAAAGACAAAAATCCGTATATATATATATATATATATATATATATGTATTTCAAACACGTTGTGTTAAACAATAGAGACAACATAATCGTGCAGATTTTTTTTGTATTTTCTCGTATTTTCTAATGAGGCTTTTTATTTCCGAATTATATTTATGTAAAAATTATCCATTAGTTAGCCGAGCACTTTCGAACGTAATCGTTTATCATCAGGGTCAAATTTATAGTTTAAACATCAAAAATTGCCTTGTAGCAGAAAACGTGTTACAACATTTTGAAGAACTAAATAAACCTTAAGAAAATATTTCTAAAAATTCAGTGGCAGTAATAATGTAAACACATTTTTTTACGGTATTTAAAAATCTTTAATAACCCCAAATATTCCGTATTATCAATAATTCACGAATCTACGTGATCACATAACTTCACGCTTGCATGTGTTTAAATTATTACTTCCGTTGATTTTTTTAAAATTTTCTTAATGTTTATATAGTTCTTAAAAATGTCGTAACACGTTTCCTGTTACAAGGCATTTTTTAATGTTTAAACTGTAATTTTGACTCTGATGATGATCGATGACGTTCAAAAGTACTCAGATAACCTATGCCCAATTTTTACATTAATATTATTCATAAAAAAAAGACGTCATTAGAAAATATGAAAAAATGCAAAAAAAAAAATCTGCAAGACTAAGTTGTCTCTGTCTTTTAACACAACGTGTTTAAAAGAAAAAATGCTGAAAAATATACGTGTATTATATATATATATATATATATATATATATATAGATAGATAGATAGATAGATAGATAGATAGATAAATAGATAAATAGATAGATAGATAGATAGATAGTAACAGTGAGAGTTAAGAAGTGATCAAAAAATACGAAAAGCAAGCGCGGAATAAACACAACGAAAAGCAAGAGGTGTGTCCTTTTACTTTTATCGTCTCAGAGGAAAAGAAGTTAAAATGAAACAAAAATTTAATAAAGTATGAGATTAGAATTTAAAAATTACAGGAATATTAAATTCTAAAAAATGAAAAATAAAAAAAGGGCATTGAATAAAAATGATGAAAATGATTTAAAACATTCCCTCGTGGTGTCAGTTTAAACTGGCGCCTTTACCTGTTGCCATATATGTACATTCTAAACTCCCATCAAAACTCTAAATTATTAAATCTAAGTGAAAATGTACTTCAATTTTCAATCTAAGTGAAAATTTTAATAAAACTTTTTAAAAAATTGAATTCATAAATATAGAAAAAACAGAATCGTTTTGGACAAGGAGCTAAAAATTAAAAATCTACTTTATTAAATTTAAGTGAAAATTTAATTCACTCTTCAATCCAATTAAAAATTTCAATTAAACTTGTTACAAAATTGAATTTGGTAAATATAGAAAAGTAGAAAAAGGTTTAAGACAAGGAGATGATTGCTTGCTTGTCTTATTCATCATATAAATAAAAGTAAACAACAACAACAATAAAAAACAGGCATCGAAAAAGAAATAAAGAAAATGATAACTAGATTCCATCTTGGTGTCAGTTTAAACTGAAGGCTTCATATTTTTTCATATATTTGAACGATAAAGTTTAATCTTGAAAAGTTAAAATTTTAATAAAATATAGAGTCAAGAAATTACGTATTTTAAACAAATCGGTAACCATATGTAGAATATAAAGTAGTTGTCAGCCTAATCTATATCTTCCTGTCGCCATAATGATCTATCTTTTCTTTTTTAAAATACTTCATTCCAATCTGTGTAAAATATGCGAAATACTACCTAGTATCACCAACGAGTAGTTCTCAAAATGGTGAAATATTTGTGTATATCAGAATATATTCGGTGACTCGTCGTCGTAAGATTTTTTTCTGAAAGTATGACTATTCAACCAATATTACTTTGTACTTTTATCAAATTAAAACTTTTAACTCTTTATAGACAAAAAGGGAAACAAACCCAATCATCCCACTCTCTATATTTGTTTCTATGTTACTCAGACGTAGCCTTAAATGTTACACTTCCGGAGTGCAGCTAACTTTTTTACGATCAATGTAACTTTTCATATATATTTTTAAATGTAGAAGTTCAAGTTAAGCTATAAACTATAATATTTAAAGTGAAATTTCACTAAAATATGTTATAAATTATTTAATTTATTTCTGATATTATTTAATACGCAAAATAAGCACTATTTTTGCATTAATAAGAATCCCATAGGTCAGAGGTAGAATCGCCGACTGACGCCGATTTGGTCGGGTTGCAATCCTGAGTTAAAAAGCAATCGGATGTCTAACTGCACTGATGAGCTGTGATACAGATGACTATATATATATATAGATTGTTTAATACTTAATTTTTGGTCCTAATAGTGTTAGATCAGTACACATTTGTATTAAAAAGTGTTCGATACAATTATATTGTAAAACTTTTGAATATTTTCCATTTTTAAACGAGTTATTTCGCTATCCAGGTTTCTACCATGAGTGGTGTCTTCAGGCGATTTTTAATAACTGTTTTTCTTTATATATGTATATATATATTCACACCAAAAAGAAAAACCCAATCAAAAGGATTGTTGGATAAATAATTCTTACTGGGAAAAATATTGACTGCCAAAATACTTGCTGACGTATAACACGCCTTATTTTTGGGTCATTTAGAAAATAACAATTATAACCTCCTACACCACCCCTGCAAATTTGAGGAAAAGATTTTCGCGAGCCAGTGTAAAATTATTTACTAACTAGTGAAAACCTTTTCAAAACGTTCACACATCTATGTGAAATTAGATTTTTGATCTACTTTCCGGATATAAAAATAGAAGCATACTGCTTATTGGTGCTTAAAACAATTTTGCATGCTTGTTTGAGTAACAGGTCCACGGGTGCTCACACAGTGGAAGGGATAATCCAGGAGGTGCCAACAAAGCCCTGACAGAAACATTAATTTGACCGTCATAAACTAAGTCTGTTCACACATTTCGCATGAAGTACGAAGACTTAATCAGCTCATAAAACAAATTTCACTGCATGGAATTTTAACATTTTATTGTTATTGTATATCTCTGAAAAAGTAAAATAAAATTGTTATTTTAACTGACGTCCTGCTTCTACTTTTCCTTTTTATGTTTCATTTAATAATTTGATATTGTTGTTATATGTTTGGAATCCTGAAACTCAGATAGCAACAGAAACCTGGGTAGACGAATCGCATCACATTATACAGAAGCGAAAAATTGGCGTTAGTTTAATCTGACACCACAAGAATATCATTAAGAAACCTGAAAAATAATATAGGATGAAGAAATGAATAGTAGAAAACATATGAACTTTAGGAAGATTAAGGTAAGATTAAATGATAAATAGGAAGAAGAACAAAAAGATATGTCTGAAACGTGCCGATGTAATGTAGTTTTATCTGAAGAAAAAACGTGAATCTCGCATAACAAAACGAGAAAAAGAGTAAACTTGATAGAATAAAGTAAGAACGTTCACGAGGAAGCAGCCAGACCAACTGATTACAATAGAAGGACAACGCCTAAAAAAATAACTGACAGACGACACTCATCAATCCACAACGTTGAAACCAAATATAGTCAGTAATGTAAAATTGGCGAACGTAGTCAAAGTACTTACCAGTATCGAATAAAAGTTATATTGGTAACATTAATTCAATTCTTGCTGTTCACCTGGAAAAAGCAGGACAAACAAAAGTATAAATTTAGACAAAATACACCAAATTGCCATAAGTAAAAAACAGAACAAGGAAAACGGACAATGTCGAAAAAATAAACAGTAAACAAGGAGTATCTTATCTTGGAGAAGATAAATAAGTTCTGTTAAAGAAATGTAAAACAAAGGAATGTAGAAATTGTAAAAAGAAATAGATGAGGTCCGTACAAGAAGTATAAACCATTTAAATGTTCGCAAAAATTAGCTTAAATTGGAATTGGAAATACTCTCTTATACCATTTCTGTAGAAAGCTTGTAAATATTATCCAAGCGTGCTTTCTATTATTCTAAAGAACAATCAAGGGTTTTTCTGAAATTTTTAATACCGGTCTTCTAAATATCTGACTAGATATATTCTGATAATTTACAACAGTGACAAAAACTGAGTAAACTGGTAGCCAAATCTGAATTGTGAGAAGATATCATAGTCAGCGAACACAGTGCAGGACGTCTTTTTACCGATAGGTTAATTTTTTTTTAATCGTATCACCCCGGAAGGCAATAATGCCACTGATGTGCAGGAGGCTACATAAGAGTGAGTAGATTAGATGGGAAAAGAGTGAAGAGAAAGACGAAAGAGTTAGAAAGGAGCAAGAGAAAGATGGAAATACAGGTGTGATGACAGTTCCAAAGGTGAAGAGAAAGGAAAGGATATACAGGGTGGCGAAGAAAGAACAAGAGTCAAGTGATTAAGAGATGAGTACTGACATGGCATTAAATATAAAGCAAGAATATGAGTGCGAGTTCCACAGGCGGGAAGTGCGAGAAAAGAAACTGAAGGAGTAGAATTGTCGTCTGCATTTGGTTGATCTAACTGTGAATGGCTGAGACCCAGTTTCCAATCTGGTAGCACGAGTAAGCACCTGTGGCAGGGGCACCAGTGACTTAAGTTCGTTGGAGCAGAAGCTATGAAAGTATTTATAGAACAAACAGAGGAAAGCCACATCCCGTCGGTGGGGAAGTGGCTGAAGTCGAGCCGCCAAGTCGGTAAATATCATATTACTGATTCTCTTTCTGGAACCTGTCAAGAACGCTGAGATGAACAGCAGGGGCGCCTGACTATATATGACAGCAGTATATTCACGGACGAATGGTTGATTTGTATATGTGCAGGATGAATTCGGGCGAAAAATACATCCTGGCCCGACACAGTGACCCAACTTTTCTAGCAGTGGATTAGCTATTGACTCAATGCAATGGTTCCACTGGAGATCGAAAGAGAGGTTAAGGCAGAGGAGGTGCAGTGCATTGCTCTCGGGGAGACTCGTTTGGTCCATGCTTATGGGAGGCAGAAGAGGTTGCCTGTGATAATTGACAGGCAGCTTCGTCTTAGTCGCATTGAAATTTACAAGCCAGCAGTTTAGTCTTAGACGCATTCACGTAAATGCAGTAAAGTCTCATTTGTTTTTCAAGTTGCATCAAGACCACGCAGACAGTTACAAAAATGTTTCAAAGGAAACTAAGGACATTGACCACCAAGGAACAGAAGAAATAAAAAATAGATTAGACGAAAGAGACGCGAATATAAAGATTTGAGAAATAGTGTTAGCGACAAAAGCAGAAAGTAGAGGAAAAGAAAAAAAGAAGTAAAAACAAATAATATAGAGGCAGAGAAATTAAATATAAAGAAAGTAAGTGACAAGAAGAAACTAAAAGAAAGAAAGAAAAGCAGAAGTAAAAGTCGAGAAGAAACGCCGAAACAAAACTCGCGAAAAGAAACGGGGAAATTAAAGGAAAAAGAAAAATATAGGAGAGACTAAAGAGAATGAAGAAAAAGGAAAGAAAAGCCAAAATGAAAGAGGTGAGCAAATTTATTTTAACAGAATGAACGTAAGTGACAAGAAGAAAGAAAACAGAAATAAATAAATAAATAAATAAATAAGAAAGAAAGAAAGAAAAACTGAGAGGAAAGAAGCAAAGAAATTAAAGATGTCAGAAAAACGTAAGTGACCCGCAGAATCTAAAGAAAGAAAGAATGGAAGAACGAAAAAAAAGGAAGAAAGAAAAAAGAAAGAAAAATACTGAGAAGAATGAAACGGAGAAATAAAAAATGTCAGAAAAAAGTAAGTGACAAGTAGAATCTAAAGAAAGAAAGAAAGAAAGAATGAGTAGAATAGGGCGAAGAAATTAAAAATGTCAAAAAAACAAGTGACACACAGAATCTAAAGAAAAAAAGAAAGAAGGAAAAAAGAAAGAAAGAAAAACTAAGAAGAATGAAGCGGAGAAATTAAAAATGTCAGAAAAAATAAGTGACAAGTAGAATTTAAAGAAAGAAAGAAAGAAGAAAAGAAAGAAGGAAAAAAAAAAAGAAAAACCGAGAAGAATGAAGCGGAGAAATTAAAGATGTCAGAAAAAAGTAAGTGAGACACAGAATCTAAAGAAAGAAAGAAGGAAAAGCAGAGAAGATAGAGGCAGCAAAATTAAATATGAAAGAAAGTAAGTGATAAGAAGAAACAAAAAGAAAATCAGAAATAAAACCGAGAAAAAACGGGTAAAAGAAACGGAGAAAAGAAACGGAGAAAAGAAACGGAGAAAAGAAACGGAGAAAAGAAATGAAGAAATTAAAGATAAAAGAAATAATTAGAAGAGACTAAAAAGAAAGAAAGAAGGAAAGAAAGAAAGAAAAGCCGAGACGAAAGAGGCGAGCAAATTAAATACTGTATATGTGAGAATGAAAGTAAGTGACAAGAAGAAACATAACGGAAATATATAAAGAAAGAAAGAAAGAAAGAAAGAAAGAAAGAAAGAAAGAATGAAAGAAAAAATCTAAGAAGAATGACGCGGAGAAATTAAAGATGTTAGAAAAAAGTAAGTGGCAATACAGTCTACTTGTCACTTACTTTTTTTTAAATTTCTCTGCTTCAAATAGAAAGAAAGAAAGAAAGAAAGAAAGAAAGAAAACCTGAAAAGAAATCGATGGCAAAATTATAGACGTCTCAAAAAAGTAAGTGACGAAAAGAAAGAAGGAAAAATGAAAGAAAGAAGAAAAAATAAAAGTCAGAATGAATGAAAAAAAAAACAGAAAGATAATCTGGGAAGAAAGCAGGGACTTAATTAAAGACATTACAAAAAGTAAGAGACAAATAGAAACTAAAAGAAAAAAGAAAGAAAAAAAGACAGAAAAAAGAAAGAAAAATGAATGAAAGGTAGAGAAAATACGGAAAAATTGAAGATGAACAAAAAACAAAAATCTTGCAAAAGAAACCAAAGGAAAAAAGGAAAGAAAGAAAATAGAAAATTAAGCAAAGCTGAGAATAAAGAGAGGGTTGAATTAAAGATGAAAGAAAGTAAGTAGCAAGAAGAAACTAAATCAAAAGGAAGAAAGATAGAATAAACAAAAAACAACAAAAAAGAAAGATTGAATGAATGAAAGAAAATACCAGAGGAAAAACGTGCGGAAATTAAAGCTGTGAATATAATTGCAAATGACAAGAAAAACTAAAAGGAAAAATAAAATAAAATGAAAAACTGAAATAAATCAAGAAAAAATGAAAGAAAGAAAGAAAATCCGAAAAGAAAGAAGAGTGGGAATTAAAGAAGAGAGAAAAATGTAACAAGAAGAAACAAAAGTAAAAGAAAGAAGAAAATAAATAAAAAAAGAAGCAGAGAAATTAAACTTGACTGAAAAAAGTAAGTTATTAGATGAATCTAAATAGAAAGAAAGAAAGAAAGAAAGAAAGAAAGAAAAAAGAAAGAAAGAAAGAAAAAGCGCGGAAATTAAAGATGAGAGAAAAAAATAAGCGACAAGTAGAAACTAAGACAATATATAAATAAATAAAGTAAGAAAGAAAGCCGTGCAGAAAAAGACAGGGAAATTAAAGAGAGCGAAACCAGTGAGAAGATGATACTAAAGGAAAAATAAACGATAGGAAGAAAAATACAAAAAAGAAAAAAGAATTATATTTAATTCCTTCCTTCGATGTCATGCGTGATTAACATGTTGCTGTTCATCTTAATGATTTATAACTGACTGACCAGAATTCCCCGAGTAGGCTACAGTAGACTGCTCTCAAACTAATGCTATATGGTCCAGTGTGTTCTGATCTTTAACCAATAGTTGGCGGTAGAAGAAATGGATTCATATTTTTCCTAATAAATTTGAGCTAAAATGAATGTAACGAAATATATTTCATATTCATGTACACTTAACCACAAGAGCGAATGTCCATATTACTACAAAACAGCAACTATAAATAATGTAATACATCGTGCAAAAATTAATTCATCAACAAAACAGATTTTTTACAGTGAACAATCACTTATAGCTTTCCAAACTATATAGTTCATGAACAAATACAATGCTTTCTTAGAAGTCTCAATACCAAGCAAATAGAGCATAATACTAATTTCGTCGTCTCGTCGTTTTGCGGCCATTATCCGAGATAGAACTCCCTACACCCCTCCAGGATTCCCTGTGCATTTGGAAAGCTGGCGCAGTTTGCAGCGAAATTCATGATCTTGTCAAATAGCTGAATACTTGATGCTTCCCCAGGGCTACCAAGGGTGTTTTTATTGTGACACCAACACTATATGGGTTGCCTCCAGGCCCCATCCTGTTATTCAACCCATAACTGAAGGGAAGTGACGGATTAATACCTTTCCCAAGGGTACCAGTGCTGATGTGAATGCAGGGTACTCAACTGGAATTCGAACCCCGTCATGTTTTTTCTAAATATCTCAATTTCAGTTATTTATCTTTAGTAACACAACTCTCAAAGATGTTATTCTTCTGTCACTATATTCTTTTTGCAGGCGACTGGAGACAATCCGATGATACCTCTGGTGCATATTCATCCTTAGGATTTAGCTGACGTCTCAATAAATAACCGTAGAAAAAACAACGGAAAAACACACGAATTACGTTCATGGGTCTTTAAAACCTATTTAAATTTAGCAAAACCAAGCAGTATTAACCATCCAAACTAGAAAAACGAACAAAAGAAGTGCAGCAAAATTGGAAGTGTCAAAAATCGTAGATACGTGGAAGTTTCATGTAAGTAATTAATTTATCGAATAAATCAATTTTCAGACACTTCAAAGAAATTTACTAATAGTTTTGCGCAAAATCACCCTGAGATTATATATATATATATATATATATATATATATATATATATATATATATGTCAAAAACTTTGAAATTTACATATGTTGAATGGCCATTTCATCGAGAAAATTCTCGCTTCATCAACAACGAACGAAAACAAAAATTTATTAATTCAAATATGCTACAAAAGTTCTATACCGAAGAAACCGAAAAACATATCCATACACAGGAAGTTTAAAAAAATGGGTTGGGATTAAGAAAGATTTTTTTTATTATTTAAATTTGACGGCAAGACATGAGAAAACGGAAAAGCAGAAACAGAGATTCATGACTCGATATTAGAAGCCTTTACATTACATCTGTATGAAAGAATCAAATGTTAAAAATTAAACCGTGTCACGGGGATAGAAATGGTAGAAGAAAGGGAAGAAAAGACAAAAGGGGTAGACATGGGAAAGTTAAGGAAGAAATAAGATATACGATGTTTTTACTTTGTTTGTCTCTGTAAATAGATAACACTATTTACATCGATACCTCCACCTTGATCAATTTTATTATTAATAAAATTAATATTAATAGGATCTGGTTTGGGGGATTTTACCTATTTGCAAATTATTTTTGGATTTAATATTTGTATATATATATATATATATATATATATATACTACCAGTATAGCCCGGCGTTGCTCGGGTGTAATGAAAGCTTTAAAACTAATCCATGGTCCTTGAGCTCAGACTCAGCCTAAAGAATATTTGTGTGAAGTTTGATGAGAATCGAATAAAAATCGTAGATTTATATAAAGGACAGACAGACAGATAAACAGACACACACAAACATCTTTCCTTTTATATATATATATATATATATATATATATATATATATATATATATATATATACTATCGATCTTCTGCACTATTGTAAGAACTGCAACCGTGAAACTTCTGAATATCATTTCTTATGTCTTTGTCTATGAGTGTATCAAATTTGATTAAAATCGGACCACTCCTTCTCTAACCCGATTTTTTTGATTATCAATTTTCGATGTTTATCGGAGGTACCTCAACACAAAACCTAGCTAACAACACTCGCAGACGCTTATAGTACAACTGTGTAAATTTTCAAAGAAAATCGGTCCAGCTGTTTCGGAGTATATATATATATATATATATATATATATATATATATATATATATATATAAGCGTTAATTTTAAGGTATACTCGTATTTGAGTAGGCGCTCAGTTTATTTATTATAAAGTATATTTAATTTCGTCTTACGGTATGTATATTCCAGAAATCTTAATAAAGAAAAATTCGCTGCTTCCCGCATGAGGCATCTGAGAAGATGACGGAGAGGAATGTAAAGGAATAATAACAACAAAAATGATAAATGATGATAAATAATAATGACGCGAATAGAAATGTCAGCATTTCAACTAAAATAGTATCAAGCGGTGAAGAAAAATGGTAAAGATGATGAGAAATTAAGAGCAATAAAAGAACAGAAATGACGAAAAAAAATCTAAGGAAGGAATAAATACAAAAACAAAGAAAGTAAAAGTCAAAGCAAATGAAGAAGAAAACAAAAGTAAAGGAGGAAATGAAAAAAATGATAATAAAATAATGAACTGAATGGAATAGAAAAAGGAGCGTGAAAGAAAAAGAAAGAGACGAATAAAAAGGTCGAACATTAAAATGAAACTGAAAGAGGCACTAAATCAAAAAAAGAAATCGAGCAAAAAGATAATGAAGGAAATTAAGAAAAAGAGAAAAAAAGAAAACAAATAATAAAAAAAGACAGCAAACGAGTAAACAAGAAAAACTGGGCAGCAAAATAAATAAATAAATAAATCAGCAAAAAGAACGCAGCAAATAGAAAAATGGAACTGAATAAAAGGTAAGGAAGGAAACTAACAAAACAAAAAAGATGAAAACGAATAAAAATAAGGTAGCATGCCTCCCCCCACTAAAAAAAATAAAAACAGAAAAACATAGTAAAAATGAAATCAGAATAAAAGAAGGCAGGAAATCGAAAAAGGGAAACGAATCTTTATTCGTTTCCTTTTTATCGATTTCGATAATGAAGAAAAGTAAGAAAAACAGAAAGAATAAAAAAAATCAAAAGAAAAACTTCAAACGAAGAAAGAAAGAGAACAAAAAAAAAGCAGTAAACCGAAAAATGAAAACGAATGAAAAGATAATGAAGGAAAGTAAGAAAAAGAGAAATAACGACACGAACAAAAACAAGGTTAAAAATACCAAAAGGAAGACAGCAAAATGAAGTCAGCAAACCCACAAAAGGAACCAAAAAAGAAACAAAATAAAATTCAAAGAACTAGTAAATTCTGGGCTTGTTTGTAGGTAATATGGGGGTGGTTTTCAGTAAGCGGTTCCCCCTGCCATTATACTTTGCTTCGTTTTTATTTAGAAACCTAAGAAAGTAATGAATGAGGTAAACGTGTTCATTGCAAGTTAGAGCATCGATTGGGAAGCGTCTCGTATAAGAAGTGGATAAATCATTCCTTCGAATCGATGAGCGAAAAATCGATATGGCCCTACCCCTTTCCTTTCTAAGAACATAACCTAAAAAATTGTCCGCATCTCAATGAATGGCAAAGCGAGCGCGTTTATCGGCAGATAGGAGTATAAATATCAATATTAAGTAAACGCACATGTGTCTGAAGCAAGGACAAATATAAGAAATTGAAGTTTAAGTATGTCTATTGAAACAACCTTTTGGAACCAAAAATTCAAAAAAATGGTCTTGAATATCTATATATCTGTCTATCTATCTAGGATACCTTGACTTGGGGTGATTGTTAGCAAGCTTGCCTCACTAGAATCATTACAACTGAACTGTGAGTTCAATCCTACTGATGCCCCATACTTTCGGCCTTGTTCGACAACTAAGCTGGGCTTAAAAATCACTGTGTGCACATTGACGTGGTGTAATGTTTACCAAGCATATCCTGCTAAAACCTTTTACAACTGAGTAGTGTGGTCGATCCTCACTGGTTACCCCATACTTTCAGCTTTGTACCACATCTAAGAGACGCTTAGAAAATCAGCTTTCTATTTGTCTCTCTCCCTCTTCCTCTCTCTCTCTCTCTCTCTATATATATATATATATATATATGTGTGTGTCCAGTCCGTAAACGGTGAGGATAATCCAACAAGAAATGAAAGAAAATTGTATCAAATGGAAGGAAGGTTTGATGAAATGAGCTAATTACACAACTGAGTAGTGTGGTCGATCCTCACTGGGTACCCCATACTTTCAGCTTTGTACCACATCTAAGAGACGCTTAGAAAATCAGTTTTCTATTTGTCTCTCTCCCTCTTCCTCTCTTTCTCTCTCTCTCTCTCTATATATTGTGTGTGTGTGTGTGTGTGTGTGTGTGTGTGTGTGTGTGTGTGTGTGTGTGTGTGTGTGTCCAGTCCGTAAACGGTGAGGATAATCCAACAAGAAATGAAAACAAATTGTACCAAATGGAAGGAAGCTTTGATGAAATGAGCTAATTACTTCATAGAAATGAACTATAGTTTATAAGCACTTGAAATGACGTGCTGAGTTTTCCTTTATATATACAGCAGATTCTTCAAAAGTCTAACGGTCAAAACGAGAAACACATTCACTTAATTACCAATAATCCCAACCAACCCCCACGACAACAACGAACCAAATATAAACAGAGAATGATGCCAAACTATTATTTCTCCCGATGATGTGTTTGAGTTCCAAAAACTGAAACAGCCATATGATTGTAGAGAAGAGGACATATATAGAAGAAATTATGTACATGTTCTAAAACATAATTTATAATAAATATTCACAGCTCTATGCATCATATATCGAGCACTGTTTTAAATTAATGTTTTGGACGGAAAAAAAATTTCTTTTTTCTCTGCTCATTCTATACTCACTCGGATATATATATATATATATATATATATATATATATATATAGTCATCGGCAGACAGATCTGTTTCGCTGTATCACAGCTCATCAGTACGGTTAGACAGGCGGTTGCTTTTTACCCATATAATACTGTTTTTCAAAGTCTATCATTCTTCCAGAGTGCTCAATCAGAGTGTGAGAGCGTAAATAGTCATCCGCAGGCAGACCTGTTTTGCTGTATCACAGCTCATCAGTACGATTAGACAGCCGATTGCTTTTTAACCAGGATTGAAACCCGACCGAACTGGCGTCATTTGGCGATTCTTCCTCTAAGCTATGGTCGCTCGGTAGAAGGAGGCAGACTCTTTAGCGTGTATATTATCATTTTACACAACCAATAGCTGAGAGTGTTCTAATTCATTGCTGAATGAAGGATGCGTATATGCTGGAGTTGCTACTGTTTTTCTAAATCTACCATTCTTCCAGAGTGCTCAATCTGGGTGTGAGAGCCTAAATATATATATATATATATATATATATATATATATATATATATATATATATATTCGGAATGTTGTGGTATTATTTTCTTTGACGGATCATGTAATTGAAAGATTGTGTACTTAGCTAGCAATGTCTTTTGTAAACTGGTTTCATTATCAATTTCAGGTTGAACAGTAACCCTTTATTTTTTGTATGATTAACTCTCCCGTTTTGTAAACATTATAGCTAGACTTAAGAGAATCCTTCATGCATAGGGAGTTACTTATTAACCACCCTTGCATATACTGTACTGTCATGATAGTGGAGCAGTCCATTATATCTACGGAGGCGTGTAAAATTTTAAATTTGAATAAAAAATCAAATATAAGTGTAAATTTAAAAAGTAAATATGTAACAAACTAAATAGACACGAACTAACATATCAACACGTAAAATGTGTCCTATATATTTTTTTAAACATATTTCGTATATTTGCTACTAAATATAATCTTTTTTGTTTATTGGTGATTGGTTGTTTGTTTTTTTTTGTTTGTTTTTTGTTTAATATTTCTACATCATTCTTCTTCTATGTGCCCTGTCCCTTCAATACGTAGGCGATCATGGCTTTCCACGCTTCCCTATCCCTGGTGGCTTTGAGCACGACTTCTCCTGTTATACCATGCAATGCTCGTTCCGTCATCCACCTGATTAGGTCCTTCAAATACGTTATCCGTTGCTTTCCCCTGTCTCTTTTTTCCTCTATCTGGCCTGTTAGTATCAGATTCTCCAAGCCCTCCTTCGTCATTTTGTCCATCATTTCCAATACCGCATCATTGCACACATGCTCGATCCCTGATATTCGCAGCATCCTTCTGTAGAATCACATTTCAGTTGCTTCAAGTTTTTCCTTCATCTTTGATGATAAGGCATTCGAATGACATATTGCTGCATCCAAATTAAATACTAGTGCATTCAAATGAAAAAATAAAACATTCAAATTAAAAACTAGCGCACTCAACTTAAAGAATGAATTTGCAATCCAGTAATTTTAATTTAATCGTTCAATTATTATGATTGTATCACAAAGTTTGATAGTACAAGTTTGCCTCTCTTGGTGTTCATCTGAACTCAGCTATTTTTTTGACAACTGCGAAAAATTTGATACAATTTTATATCGATAACGAAAAATATTGCAGTGTTTTAAATTAAATGGTTTATAATTTAATTTGTATGCATTAGTGTTGAAATTGAATAACTTGTTTTTCAATTTGAATGCAGCCACATTGAATTCGAATTTAGTTTTTAAATTGAATGGACAATGGTGTAGTAGAGGTTGAACAGTTTACGTGGTGTACCACTTTTGACTTAATGGTAAGGATTTTTCCGCTGTGTTTTCAGTTATGCTGATTGGTGATTAAACTTTTAAATTACTAAATAAATGACAAGTGAAACGAAATCATAATGTGGTTGTTGCAAAACTGATATTTGTAGTTTGATTTGATTTAACTTGTATTATTTTTATGGAATATCAGTCGTTTGTGTTATTATATTGATTTTTTTTAATTGTAACTGAATATTACAATAAAGATATTTTTATAATGACAATTTTCCAGATATAAGTTTTACAATTTAACTCATAATGATGGGGTGATTTATCTAGGAAAACGAAATCGGAGCAAGATTGGGGTGTTGAAATTTCGATTTTTTTTTCTGTTGTTTGTAATCATGTTGGATGCTTTTATTTTAGTTTCTTACAATGAATAATGGGTTTAAGCAGTTTAATGTTGTCTTTAAGGAAGATGGATATATGGATATATTTGTGATGATTTTCTAAGCGTAGCTTTAGTGTTGCGTGCGGCTAAAATTAAGTGGCCCCCAATAATGATAGACCGCAGTATTCAGTTGCAATTGATTTAGAAAGACAAGCTTCTTTCCACCAGTCAATTTTTTGCAGGGCAAATGAAATCGCCTGTAATCCCAGCGAGTGGCGCATTTACACCGTTATCTCATCCAGGAACCTAAAATCATGCTTCTACATAACGGGAACATGTATTCATCTTTTCCCTTGTCTAACTCAGACCAGTTCGAAGAGGATTTTAGCAGTTAGACTAAATGGAATTATCAATTGAAGACAATGTACAGATGAAAATATAAAATTTTGGATTTACAGGTAATTTCGCTGATTACATGACAGGGATTCTACTTTTTTTGTTCCCTGTTTCCTATGAAATATTCTGAATAAATCACAACATACTATTACCTACATAAGAAGGTAGTGTCAAGATTTTGCTGTATGATATTCTGCTGGTCTGGTTTTCTTGGGTAGAGTTAGTGCGGATTGATATGTTTACGGAAACTACGGCGTGGTCAGAGTTTCCGAGGGGGAAGAGTTGCCTGGTAGTGCAGGAGTCTGGGATGAAGGTAAAACAAAGGTCGAGTAAAGAGTCCCTTCCGTTAGGGTTTTTAGAGAAACGCGTGGGGAAGTCCACCACTTGCGTTAGAGCTTGGGCTATTGAAAAGTGCATGGTGCGGATCCCAGCAAGGTCGGTGGCTGAGTTTTCAAGCCACTTGGTGTGGTGGGCGTTAAAATCGCCAAACACAAATATATGGGCAGATGGGTGAGAAGAAATGGCCCTGTCGATGTTAGTAGAGATGCAATCAAGTACCGTACAGTCAGAGCAGGAGGGGGAGCGGTAGAGGAAGAAGAGATAGCTAACCGAGCTTAGAAGTGAGAGACGGAAGCACATGAAGGAATGATCAAGGGATTCAAGCAACTAGGCCCCACCCTTTTACAGTTAAACAAATAAGATGTAACCGTAAATTCTACTCCAACAGCTTCTTTTCTCGCGCTTCCCGCCTGTGGAACTTCCTTCCACAACTCTGCTTTCCCGACAGTTACAATCTCCAGGTGTTTAAATGTAGGGTCAATAGACACATCACACTATCACACTAACTCCCAACTATTCTCACAACACTCTCATCGACCCAACCCTCATTCTCGGTATCCGTACCCGCCTATCACCCATCCTCTGTCATTTCCTATATTTAATCAGCCTTTCTCCATTCTACGTAGCCCCCTGCACAGTAGTGGCAGTGACATGCCTTGCTCGGGGTGAAACGCTTATAAAAAAATTAAAAAAAAAAAAGATACGTTGAAATATAAAAATTACGGTTAGGATGTCATCGGGAATTTCAAATAGTAACTCTCTTGATGGATCTCTAAGGTTGTTTTAACAAATTTCCGTTTTAGATTTGCTTTTAAGACAGCATGGAAACCATGGTGCACTATCTCATGCGAAGCTGATCACTGTGGACCAAGTTTAGAAGAAACAGTTTCAAATAGAAACCACTGTTAAACCCCAGGAAAGTGTTGTTTTCTCTATTGAAATTGGAACTTATGAAACATGTTTTCGAAGCTGCAGGTAAGAAGTTTGCCGTCTTCAAATTTCAGATTTCTTGCCAAAGTTAGCGTTTTCGTGAACCACAAAGTGAGGGCAAAGAATTCTCTAATAAGTTCATTAAGATAAAGAAAGCAGTGTAAAACATTTTTGTTGCAGTGGTTCGGGTTGTTTCTTAACAATTAAACTACGTCGATTTACAAAAAAATATTTTCTAGGAGAAGCTTAGATATAACACAAGGCCGAAATTTTTAACCTTTTAGTGAAGATAGTACTAACTACTCAGTAGTAATTGATGTGAAATATATATATATATATTTCACATCAATTACTACTGAGTAGTATATATATATATATATATATATATATATATATATAAATTTATTTTTAAACACGTCTCGAAAAACCCACCTAGTATAAACGCGGAGGGGAAAAAATGGAAACAAAAAAGAAACGAACTAAGTACTTGAACATTAGCCAAAATACTAGTCGAAAAAAAACAAACCCGAGACGAGAAACCTAACACGTAAAGCGCTCAGTACACTAGCAGAGCAAACAAATAAATAAGTAGCTAACCTAGAGCCAACGAACCTACCTATGTTTCACCTAATGGATTGTCAGGGCAAGTGAAACCTAGGTAGGTCCGTTGGCTCTAGGTTAGATACTTACTTAGATATATATATATATTTAATCATATCACCCCGAGCAAGGCGTTAAGGCCACTGGTGTGCAGGGGGCTACGTAAGAATGAAAAGATTGGAAAAGAGAAACCGGAAACCACATCCTAAACAGGGAACAAGGGATGAGCCTCTACACCTGTTCAATAGAGGTGGGTGGAGTGTGAACCGGGCGATATATATATATATATATATATATATATATATATATATATATATGAAATTATTTGTTTGTATATTATTTTTGACTGATACTCGTATTTAAGTAGATATTCTGTTTTTAATCAGTCTATATATATTAATTTCTACCGGCAATTAGCACTTGCAGGACATATTGAAGGCATGAGAGACAGAGAAAAACAACGAATAACTTACCTACTGATTTCGTGTGCATGTTTGGCAGAATAGAGATGAGAAGATATAACAAAAATGCAAATTTTATTCAGAACTACAAAGGACAGGAAATTCTGGAGAGCCAAGATTGAACATGACATGAAGTAAATCCACAGAAAAAGAAGTAGAATATTACTGGTATTATCGATTTCTTTTATTCTTCTCTTAATTTAATTTCCTTATTAGAGGTCATATGGCCATACAGCGCTGAAACACCAGTTCTTGCACGATCACAGAAGTTAAGCAACGTCGCGCCTGGTTAGAACTTAGAGAAGTGACGGCGTAGGAGCACAAGCTGCTGTCATTGTATAGATCTGCGGGTGATGTAATAGGTATCGGTTCTGAATTCGAAATGAGAGAGCCAAGTTATGTCCAGTTATGCGCAATTACCGTTAAGTAAGATATGAACCCACCTGCTCTAGCCCAAGCTCTGGATTAATTAGTAAGACTTGTATCACAAAATTATTTTGTTTAATTTTTTTTTTCGTAATCTTCAAATATTTTCTGTCTTTAGATAACTCAAAGAGTTAATGAGCCGTAGAAAACGAATCACTGGACTAATGTTTATTACACAGGGATGTCTTTTAGATTTATCTACATTTTCTGGAATATGGATATATGGAGAGCTCAGTCAGTTAGTGGTCATACGTGATACACGCTTGGGCGATCATCTCTCGAAAGAGACATGACTGATTGGAAAGATTATCATCCCGCAGTACTTTGCCACTGCTTTCTGTGGTAGAAAAGGAGCCAATTTGTTCTATTATTTAACCCATAACTGGAAGAAAGAGACGGATTAGTACCTTTTCCAAAGGTATTTGTGCGTAAGTGAATGCAAGTAATTCAACAAGAATTCTAACTCGGCTCCCTGATTTGTCGTTTCGAGTCTATATCCACTGCACCACAACGCACATACATATAGAGAACTACTTTGTTAAAAAGTGAGGGATCAATTTATATATTGTTGCAATATAGAATTGATCCTCAACTTTATATACCCATCATAATTTCTTGTATGTTCATCAAAGTCTGATTAGGCATGGATCCACATCTTCTACACCCAGCTATGGATTAATTAGTACAACTTGTATCCCTAAATCATCATTATCTTTTAACCAAATTCTTACGATATAAAATATTTTTTTGGCTTTAAATAACCTCTAAAGGGTTGATAAGCCATAGAAAATGAATGAATCAATCAATAACCAACTAATTTGTTTATCAACTAAGTGGCCAGTGAAATTATTCTTAATTAGTTTGTCTTATGCTTTTGAGTTCAATTAGAAATATTGTGAGCATAGAAGATATTAAGTGAGTTCTGCTTATTAAATGATTGTTTAGGGCTATTTTGCATTTGTATCCACGGGTGTAGTTAAGCAAGTATAAGTTTATGTTGATTGGTTGTTTTATAGACAGATGTTTACGCTACTAAAATCTACACTTCTTGTTCTTCGTATTGTTCGGAACCCTCTGAAACGTTTCCCCGATTACCAAGACTCATGTAAAAAAACTTTCATCTCGAATTCGTAGTTGGGCTTTTTTTTCGTTTTGCTGATAACTACGTTTATGTCGTCTTACAGCTGATAGCTAAAGCTTTCTTCTTGCTTTTCTTTACTACCTTGTCTAGGAGGTCTTGTAGTTGTCTTTTTTCATCCCTCTTCTTCTTCTTCTTCTTCTTCTATGAGTCTTCTCTTTTCAGTTCGTAGACGATCATGGCCTTCCACGACTCCCTATCCATAATGGCTATCAGCACGCTTTCTCCTGTTACACCACGCAACCCCCATTCTGCCATCCATCCGCTCAGGCCAGTGAAGTACATAACACGCTGTTTTCCTCTGTCTCATCTTTCCTTTATCTGGCTTGTTAGTATCAGATTCTCCAAGCCCTTTATTCTCATTGCATGTCCGAGGAACTTCATCTGTCTCTTCCTGATGCTCAGTATTAATTTCCTTTTCGTTTCCATCCTTTCCCAAACCTCATCATTGCTCACATGCTCGATCCACGATATCCGCATCATTCTTTTGTAGAACTACATTTCAGTTGCTTCAAGGTTTTTCTTCATCTTTGATGATATTGTCCAGCATTCACTGCTATGTTGAAGAACTGACATCACATGGAAACCCTGTACTCTCTTCTTTTTTTTTCTAGTGAAAGATTCTTGTCTCTTAATAGGCGTCCTTCGCGATGCCAGTTTGCATTCGAATCTCTGTATTGCTCTTTCCGTCTTCTATTAGAACAGTTACCAGGTAGTTAAATTTTTGTACATACTTGAGTTTAGTATTCTCCACCTGATGTCTATGGTATACTCAACATCCTTTTGTAGTACATCTGTTGTATTTATTCTTCTCTTTGTTTGTGAAAGAATTGTTCACCATTTATTACCATATAGCGGGATAGATATTACATAGCAGTGCCATACACATGTTTTTCACGAAATCTTACTGTCTCTTAATACTCTTCTTAGTTTGTGAAAGGCATCATTTGCTATTTCAATGCATGTTTCGGTTTTGCATTTTTCTTCCAAAATTATGCAAATCCGGATGAAGAGAGGGCGAGGAGAAATAAGATTGTAATTGAACTAGAAGTTTGCAGGTATTTTATGGAGAATGGGACAAGTAATGCAACATTTATTAATAGAATGATATCAGAGACAGCGATGCAAACGATTGTAAGTGTTATAGATTGCGCAAAAGCATTTGACAAGTTTTGGCACGAGGAGCTATTGGAACTTTTAGAAAACCTCGATCTAGTTGGAAAAGATGTTAGCATAATACAGAACTTTTTTTGAGAACAGGCCACATGCATACGAACTCTGGAATGCATCTTTCACTAGTCCAATGCGTGCTCGGATTTCGATATCGCATTTTCCACCCTTTGTTAAAATGCTTTTTAGATATTTAAACTTCTGTCCTGATTTGATGTTGACATCCCCAGTTCGTAATTCATGCATTTTCTCCTTTGCTAATTCTGTCTTCTTATAGCTGATGGCTAACTCTTTCTTTTCATTTTTGTACTACTTTGTAGTTTCTTTCTTCGTCCGCAGTCATATATTGTTAAGTTTACGACCCTCCTATCTCTGTTATTTGTTCATGGTATTCTCATTATCCTTCTGTAGAACCACATTTCTGCTACCTCTAGTTTTTTGTGAAGAGATTTAAGAAGATTGATATTGCGTAACAGTTCAGCAGTCTCCTTTATTTTGAAGGAAATTTTCCTGTTTCTTAGTACGTTGCTTAGCTTTTCTAAGGCTTATTTTGCAATTCCAAAGCTCGTTTGGATTTCGGTGTCATATTTTTCAACCTCTGTTAAAGTACTTCTCATATACTTAAGCTTCAGTACTTATTTAAAAAAGCCAATAACAACGATGGAAAAACTACATGAATTACACTTCGAATTGCTTCCGCATCCACCCTATTCTCTAGATCTGGCCCCCAGCGACTACTGGCTGTTTGCAGACGGCAAATGAATGTCTCAGGAAAAAAAAAAGATTTGGCTCTAGTGAAGAAGTGTATCGGAAACTGAGGCGTGCTTTGAGGCCAAAGAAAATCATTCTTCAAAAATGCATACGAATTGTTGGAGAAGCGTTAGAATCAATGTATCACCCTAGAGGAGACTATGTTATTGAATAAAGTCAAATTCTGTTTAAAAGGTGTTATTTTATTTGTTAGGCCCGGGATTTATTGAGTAATGTGTTATATCCACCGCCCCAGTGTGACAATAACCTTCCCACAGCAGCCGTTTTCAGAGGGAACATAAATTCAGAAGAGGATAAAGTCACTGAGCCAGATAAAAAAAAGGCGCAGCTGACGAGAGAAACTCAAACAATCTCAACTGAAAAGACCTCAACGACCAGATCAGAGAACTTGATCTGACAAAGTACCATACGGTGCACGTAATGTCTATATTTAAGCAGTGGAATTTGGTACATAAAAGTGTCAATATCGTTGGTCAGAGAAAGCCTCCCCAGTATTTTTCAAACATTTCCACCAGTCAATTTTTTGCAGGGCAAATGAAATCGCCTGTAATCCCAGCGAGTGGCGCATTTCCACCGTTGTCTCATCCAGGAACTTAAAATCATGCTTCTACATAACGGGAACATGTATTCATCTTTTCCCTCGTCTAACTCAGACCAGTTCGAAGAGGAATGCAGTAGTGTCAAGATTTTGCTAGATACGTTGAAATATAAAAATTATGGTTAGGATGTCATCGGGAATTTCAAATAGTAACTCTCTTGATGGATCTCTAAGGTTGTTTTAACAAATTTCCGTTTTAGATTTGCTTTTAAGACAGCATGGAAACCATGGTGCACTATCTCATGCGAAGCTGAACACTGTGGACCAAGTTTAGAAGAAACAGTTTCAAATAGAAACCACTGTTAAACCCCAGGAAAGTGTTGTTTTCTCTATTGAAATTGGAACTTATGAAACATTTTTTCGAAGCTGCAGGTAAGAAGTTTGCCGGCTTCAAATTTCAGATTTCTTGCCAAAGTTAGCGTTTTCGTGAACCACAAATTGAGGGCAAAGAATTCTCTAAGAAGTTCATTAAGATAAAGAAAGCAGTGTAAAACATTTTTGTTGCAGTGGTTCGGGTTGTTTCCTGGGGAATGTTAAAGCTGAAAATTATGTAAACTTTGTTTAGACTGTGGTGATGAACTATCGCAAAATTAGTTGCATGATGTCCTCTAAATTTTATATCTTTGACGCTCATTTTGAGAAATTGGAGGATAACATTTCGGTGTACTAAGAGGGACAAATCAACTAATGTGACCATAATTTACTAGAGTTTGAACGTCGCTACTAAGGATCGTTGAATGAAAATATGATGGGAACTGATTCGCAAAAGTAATTTATTGTGCATGTGCAAATCATGAAGATCTACTCAATTCTAAATATTTTATGGATCTCTAGTGTAATCTTTGACTAAATAAATGCTACTTTTGAATCATAGGTTGTTTGTTTCTACTTTTCGTGAACAGGAATATTCACATTTGTCAATGTCAGTACGTCTATATTTTTAGAATGAATATAGCATTAATGCAACAGGTGTCGATTTTTGTACGTCAATATTATTAGAAAGAATATGTAGAATAGGAAATTAAGATTTAAAACCAACCTTCTTCTACACTTTTACAAAAATTCACAATGACGTGTGAATTTTCTTTTCAAATAGCAAAAAAGGATTGACAATGTGCTTAAAGAAAAAGTCGAAATCGGATTTCGCAAGTAGATGTTAAACTGATTTTCTGACCAATGACAGCGATCCAGTGCAAAAAATCTAATTACAATGAAAGACTTCTATCAGGGCCAGTCAGTCAGATAAGAGCAGCAAGAGAGACACATCGAAAATGTAACTTTAACTTCAGGTCGACCCGGTCATAAGGTCAGGTCACACCTTGTTCTCTTCCTCCGTCTTTCTCGTGTGCTGATTCATTTTACTTCTTCTCCATTCAAAGACATTCCTATCAAACAAACGCTAATACATATTACTACTATGAACATTTTGTACAACCCTTTATACCCTTAAACTCCCATTGAACATTAATTTCTACCACAATTCATTTTATCACTTTCATTAATAAATTTCTATTTTAAAATGAAAAAATGTATATTTCATTCTTCTACACTTATTCACACATTCCAATCTACAACAAACCGAAAAACAACCTTTTGATGAAATTAACTTTCTGATAACCCTGGATAAAACTTGTAACGTGTAAGGATTTTGATCATGTCTGACACAGGGCCAAACCAAATAAACATTGACCAGCACCACCATAGCTACAAATATATACTAGAAGTAGTGGGTCTATAATTATTTTAAAATGTCTATATTCTTAGAATGAATATAGCCCGGATGTAACGGTTGTAGATCTTTTAGTACAACTATATTATTAGATAATTATTAATTGTTCTCGGTATGAACTCGGAACGAAAATTCAGAGAGTTCCAGAATTGGAACTCGTACATATGATCCATCACTAAAGATATTGAAAAATTCAGGTTTCATGTACTTCGTAAGTAAGTACCTGACTCCGCTTGCTTCTTCTTCGCTGCATTCCCCTGTCTCTCTTTCCTTTTATCTAACCCGTGAGTATCAGATTCTCCAAGCCATCCTTCCTCATCACATGTCCAAAGACTGTCAGCTGTCTCTTCCTGATGCTTAAAATTAATTGTTTTTAATTTTCATCCAAAATATCTCACCATTGCTCACATGTTCGATCCATGCCTAGTCTTCCCTTTGCATTCACAAAAGAGTTCAAAAGCGTGTTTGTGGGTGGCAAATTATTTTCACTCAGTAAACACGAAACGTCGCAATCCTTTCGCAGCTTTATCCATGAAAAGTGCTCAGATGAATATAATTCATGTATTCTACCAGTTTTAATCTCCGCAGCTACGACCCTCCATGATACAGAAAGAATCATTATTATTCCCTTCGTGTTCCATTAGTTAAATGTACGTTCCAGTCGAGTAACTTCTTTCGACGAACCGCTGCTGTGTGGAACTGACTCCGAAGCGGATGCTTCCTCGATCACTGCACTCTTAACCAGTTCATGTCTCGGGTTAACTGTTGTCTTATCCACATATCTAATTAAACTATGTCTCTAGCTTTCTAACTCTCTTACTCGAATGGACTCGGAGCAAATATACGGGGCAAAAATTTATTGTAAAAAAAGAAAATCAAAAAACATTCCAGAATATAAATGTTTGCTAAGGCATGAACGTTGTAAGTAGAATTGAATGTCATATATTTTTCTTATATAAAGCAATTAAACAACTTCATTTCTGCTCTGTCATTTGTAATATGATCCAAAGACGCATTGGCATAGCCAAAGACTATTTTCAGAATCTAACCAGAGCAATGAAAAACAGGAAAATTTCATTAGAAACAAAGAAAAAAGTGCTGGATTGCTATGTGGTATCTGTCCTTCTGTATGGAAGTGAATGCTGGACGATCTGATCAAAGATGAAGGAGAGACTTAGAAGCAGTAGAAATGTTGTTTTACAGAAGGATGCTGAGAATACCATGGACAGAGCACGTGTGCAATGATGAGGTGTTGGAAAGGATGCAAACGAGAAAAAACTGATACTGAATATCAGGAAGAGACAAATGAGATTCCTGGGGCAATTAATGAAAAAGGAGGATCTGGGGAACTTGATACTCAAAGGTCGGATAAATGGAAGGAGAGACAGGGGAAAGCAGTACAAGACGTACTTGTTAGGTCTGAGCAAATGGTTAACGGAACGGGGCTTAAAAGCGACACTAAGAGAAAAATTATTGTGAGCGACAAGAGACAGAGTCAAATGGAAGTCCATGATCGCATACGTTCTGAAGGGACATGGCACATGAAGAAAAATATTAACTAATCTTTGTAACGCTTTCTGTCCATTATATTTAATCTATAGCTGTTCATATTACTATTTTGTATTCTCAGATGTTTTAGTATTTCACTATATCAGTTGTTTCTTTTTACCAACACTTTTATTCGTTAAAATCTATATATTAAGCTGCTTCTTAATCCCAGTCCCACGTATCTATCTATCTATCTATCTATCTATCTATCTATCTATCTATCTATCTATCTATCTATCTATCTATATCTTCCATTCTCTCTATATACGTATGTGTGCACATGTGTACGTACATATAAGCTTTATATATATGCATATATTGGTTTCACGACTATTTACATTTCTATCTATCTATCTATCTATTACAGACTATTCATTATCTATCTATCCATCCATCTAACTATCTTTTACAGACTATCTATCTATCTATCTATCTATCTATCTATTACTATCTATCTATTCTATTACAGACAGTTCTTATCTATCTATCTATCTATCTATCTATCTATCTATCTATTACAGACAGTTCATTATCATATCTATCTATCTATCTATCTATCTATCTATCTATCTATCTATGCTTGCTCACATCCATCTATCTATCTAGCTACCTCTCTTTCTTCTCGTATGTCTATTTATGCCCGTCTATTTATTTGAACAATTTATCGGGCAACTCTTAGCTACATTACTTCCGCTTCGCGCCAATGATCGCACGATTCGCTTCTGCCATTTTTGTATCAGATAAATTGCCACGTTCCCAAAATGGCGGTCTCTTGCGGCCGCCGACTTGCTATTCAATCGACCGGACTGCAGCTTAAACACAAATTATCTCTTTACGAATACCTCGGAATATCTTTGTAACGAAGAAAGAAAAGAGACAAACTGGACTAGTAAATCGTTTTCCTGTAAATATCAACTGAAAATAAATAGGATATTAATAATAACTATCGAACGGAGATGGACAAGCGGCGAGATTGTTTGTAAAGAACGATAATTCTCATTATAAAGTGAATGATACATTGTCACTAGCAATAGCCGTATTCTCGATAATGGTATTCTTTAGAATGACAAAAGAGACAATATTCGACTATAGACGAATTAAGAGTGTTCACAGAAAAGGTAACAAGAGTTTTAGCTATATTTTCCAACAATCGATTTAATTTTGTTTCAATTACATCTAATATATCTATAGTTTTAGCAGATCTGAGTGAATTACGCTGGATGTTGTGGTGCTGTGGATATTGGCTCGGATCGAGAAATCGGGGAGCCGAGTTCGAATTCCAATTAAATTCATTGCATTCACTTACGCGCAAATATCACTGGGAAAGGTATTAATTCGTATCTTTCATCCAGTTATGGATTAAATAAAAGGACAGATTTGGTTCTTTAAACTTGGCTGGCAACTAGTCTACCGCAGAAGCAATGACAACCGACTGCAGGATAATCTTCTGTCTGGTCAGTAATGTCTCTTTCGAGACATGTTCGCCCAAAGCGTGTATCACGTATGGCAAGGCGGTCACGCTACTAGGGCACAGTGCTTTACAGTGCGAGAAAAGACTGAGTAAATGGGTATTGGGAAAAGGATAAAACATGAAATGTATTGAAAAAGATAGATGACAATTGACGCTGCATTTAGAATTTTGGAGCTATCATGGAAGCAAGTAAACGGAAGGGAGTTCCACAACCGGGAAGTGCAAGAAAGAAAATGTTGAACTAGAAGTGGCTACATTTAACTATTTAAACCGTAAAAAGGTGGGACCTAGTCGCAAATCGCGTAGCATGTTTGAATTCATGTATTCGGCACACCAATGAAACGGCTCGTCAAAGCAGCTGACATAAAAAAAAAACATTTGCAGGAAAGACAGAGAGAAGCCAGGTCACGTCGGCGATATAATGACTGAATTCAAGATGCCAGGTCAGGATTGAGTACATTGCAAAATCATTCTTTACATTTTATCGAGAATCTCAGGATGAACTGCAGGAGAACCCGGCTACATATAATAACAGTATTCAGTTTCAACAGCAAACGTCTGGAACCTAGATGCCATCTAGCATCCCGCTTAAACTCATGTAGACAGGGCACCAGGGAAAAGAAACTCAGATGAACAATAGAACAGGTGAATTTTTGAACCGTGATATTGCATTTCATTTGACACTTGAAGCCTGCAATACTAAATAACGACATCAATATATTTTTCCAAGTCCTTACCGTTTTTTTAAGTAAATGAGTTTAACGATAAAGTTAACAGAATGAGATAGAATGAATGTAATATAGATAGATAGATAGATAGATAGATAGATAGATAGATAGATAGATAGTGGTTTTCAAGAAACAATAAAAATTTAAAACATTTTGTCTTACGATTTGTGCTCGAACGTGTTATACTGTTTTACACATTTTTATAAATTCTATTTCGATTAATTATCATCTAACAAATGATCTAAGACTTCTTATTCATAGTAAGGCAAGGTTTGACAAGTTTTACTTATTGAATGCAGATAAAATTGCATATTTTGCTTTCTATGATTCATAATTGGAATTCTGGTTTGAGTATATTTTCCATTCAATGTGTCCAATACAAAAGATATCACTTTTATTTGGATTTATTCAGGAAATATTTAAGTTCTAAAGTCAGTTTGAAAGCATAATCCTCTAGAAATTAGGTGTGTACATTTCTTTCTCGATATTTAAAAGCAAATGCTCTAGGATTTTAAAAAGCTATGAATCTAATTTTTGGTATCCATATTTAAGAAATCAAACCCCAGCTTACACAATAAATGCAATATTGATTTTTTAAAAATATCCTGGAAAGTACACCTACCCTAATGAACAATTCAATGATGAGAATACAACGGTCAGTCAGTCAGTTAAGTGACATACGTGATACACGTTTTGGGCGATCATATCTCGAAAGAGACATGACTGACTGGGCAGAAGATTATACCGCTGTAGGTTGCCATTGCTTTTGGCGATAGACCGGTTTCCAGCCAAGGCTATAGAACCCAATCTGTTTTATTATTTAACCCATAACTGGAGGGAATAGACGGATAAATACCTTTCCCAAGGGTATTCGTGCGTAAGTGTTTGCAAAGAATTCAACTAGAATTCGAACTCAGCAGCCCGATTTGTTGTTCCGAGTCGATATCAACTTATATGACAGTAACTTCAAGAGCCTAGATGAAATGGGACGATCAGCTGAGTTCCCCTCCGATGACCTAGCTTTAACAGCACAGATTGGTTGGTCATACTCATTGCCTCGAAAGGCAAAGTAGTGATGTTCCATAATCAACAGCTAGACCCTAAATTTTGACCTATCACGATAGATGGTTGTTCTCTTAGGCAACTCCCGTGCCTTGGGCGTCTATAAGAACCTAAAATCAAAGCTGACAACAAGTGAAACTCTTACATACGATCAATCGATATGAAAATGATCGGTTTCCTGTAACGCTCAAATATGTACACGATTCATGTCTCTATCTCCTACTATTTGTAAGAGACAGATCAGGCGAAAAAATGAAGGATTACGGTCATAAATGGGCTGAGACTGCCGAGTTTTCACTTTTCTCTCTCGATAGAGTTCAAAAATGTCTCAGCAGTCTTTGAAGGTGATGAATTATTTCCAACCCTAGAACTACAGAGAAAGACGCTAAGACACATTTCGACACTATTGAAACCCGAAAATGAAGACACACGCAGCCATATATTGCAAACAATATTCCATTTTCGACCTGATCTGGCTTTTCTAAAGATAAAGCATAGCAGGGAGAGTAAAGTACTTAAGTACAGGGAACCGATAATTTTTCGACATCTTTAGTGATGGATCGTATGTACGAGTTCCGCGTGAGGTTTTCGTTGTCTTTGTCTCAAGAGCATCTTACCCACTGGCACTTTGTGAATTACCATCCGTACATTGTGATTGTTGTTAGTTCTGTGTCCCATCGGAGATGATGGAATGTAGCTAGTTTGATTTTCAATGCATTGAATGTAAACGACCAGCTTTCATCAACTGTGATGATAGAGTTAGGACCGAGGAGAGATCAACTACCAATCTCCGGTCGTCTGAATTTGCGCCAATGCAACCATATATTCAAGCATTAAATTATAAACTATGATTCATCAGAAATTCAAATAAAAACAATGGAATTTTTCATGGTCATTGTTAGGAAGTGTTGTAATATTGTCTACGTTCTATAAAGCCAAGAATTAAGAAAGTCTTTAGACATGGTATCAAAAGAAAAGAAAGCTGCCTAGTGGAAACCATAAATAAGAGGTTTATTGAATACTCATACGTAGAACGGAAAGTGCAAAGAAGGATCTGTAATGTAAATATGTTCTCACCATAGCGAACAAATAATACATTAGTATATATTATTAAATAGTATTTAGCAGGAAAATAAGTATTTTCACGCCATTCACCGAAAGAACTCAATTTATTCCTGAAGAGTAATACATATATTGCAGGAGCGGAAATTGTTTTAAAGTTTTCTTCAATAGAAAGCATATATATATATATATATATATATATATATATATATATATATATATCATCCATATACAAGCCTGTTTTGATGGAAAGAGAGAGAAAATTTTAAAAACAATTACCAGTTCTGCGATTTACGCATTACACTCAGTAATGAATTGCGTTCTCCCTGTGCCTGGTGTGTCCATACAGCGCACACACACACACATATATATATATATATATATATATATATATATATATATATATATATATATATATATATATAACACGCCAAAATTTTCTCCTCTCTCATTCCATGCTTCGATGACTTAAGGAGTAAGGACTCCGAATGACACCAAAACGGCCGAACAGTGTGGCTAGACATACACTTGTTTCCAGCGGAATTCGAAATTCGGCCGGAAACAAGTGTATGTCTAGCCACACTGCTGATCTCTCATACAGCAAAACAGGCTTGTATGTGGATGACTAATATATATAATCTTTTATGTACACGACATGGATTGTTGCATTTCTGTTTCATTTTGGTTTCGATATTCATGTTCCGTAGTTTTCCCTTGTGCAGTCGAATTTCTTGATGACTAAGAATTCTGTCGTCTTCAAGCCTACAATTTTTACTTTCTTCTTTCTTTCTATTACCAAATTAAATTAATAACATAAATTCTTCTCATAATTTTTTTGAGTCTTCTACAAACACAATGTCATCCGATTATATATTGTTGCCAGGATTAAAAATGTCGATGATATTACAAAAGACAAACTTAACAATTCAGTACAACAAAACATAACACATCACTCAATAAGGACCGAGTTTGACATAGAGATGGCGTCACTAATAAGAAAAATGTCATACTATTTTTATGAAGATAGAAAAAAACTCTTCAAGCAAAGCAATGGCTTGATAAGTTTTATTCGGACTTTGTTCTGTTGGAAAGAACAGTCAAGATGTGGTATGCTGACTTTAAACGAAGTCGTACAGACAAAAATGATGCTAAACACTCAGGTTGCCTATAATCGGAAGTTTTTGAAAACATAAAAAAAAATCCCAAACTCGTTTTGACCGATCGTAACTTGAAGTTGCTTGAGATAGCAGAGGATTTGAACATATCACAAAGCAGTGTATTCACCATTTTGCATGTGGTCAAATTGGTTATTGGGTTTGCTCACAGTCGATCAAAAACATCAACGCAGCAACTATTCAGATCGTTGTTTGCAATTGTTTCAGCGCAACAATAAGTAGTTTTTGCGTGAATATGTGACAGTAGATAAAACATGGATCCACCACTTCACCCTGGAGTTAATTCGGCAGTCAGCTGCGTAAACAGCAACAGTTGAAAACCGCCCAAATAACCAAAGTCGCAAACATCAGCAGGCAAGGTTTTGGCTTTCGTATTTTGTTCATCAATTACTTTGAGAAAAAAAATCAATTGCGACTATTATATAGAATTATTGGTGCGTTTGAAGGAAGAAATCACCGAAAAAACGGTCACAAATAAAGAAAACAAAAGATATTTCACAAAGACAATAGACCGTATCACAAGTTGATTGCAACAATAGCAAACCTACACAAAACTCTTTGAATTGCTTCTGCATCCACCCTATTCCCCAGATTTGGCCCCCAGCAACTACTAGCTGTTTGCAGACCTTAAAAGTTTGCTCGAGGGAAAGAGATTTGGCTCCAATGAAGAAGTGATATCGGAAAGTGAGGATTATTTTGAAGCCAAAAACAAATCGTTCTACAGAAAAGGCAACGAATTGTTAGAGAAGCGTTGGAATCAGTGTATCACCCTAGAAGTAGACTATGCTGCTGAGTGAATCGAATTTTGCCCAAAACTTGTTTTATTAATTAGGCCAGGGATTTATTGAGTGATGTGTTATTTTGTAAATTCCTCTCAACTTGTAGTAAGACAGTTCTTCAAAGAACATTTATAATTCTATGTGCGGAATTAACTAACATTTCCGGGGGAGTATTTTTTGTTGTGGACTTGTTTTTACTAGAATGGATTTACGCTAAGTGTATTCACACGTCTGATCTCAGATTTTCCCTACCAAACAAAGAAAAGAGAATTGAATCGTTAAGAAATATCAGTCCTCCTATATGGCAATGGATGCAGGACAGTTTCCACAAAGATGAAAAATAGGCTTTAAGTAACAAATTTATATGTTTTTATAGAATGACGCTGAGACTAGTAGGACCAAACATGCGATCAATGTTTAAAGAAAAAAAAAATTATAATTTACATCAGGAAAAGACAGTTGAAATTTATAGGGCACAACATGGAATTTTATATTTACAGGATAGATTGAAGGCAAGATATCAAAAATAAAACAATGCATAACATACTTAGCGAACTGGATGGTAGATAAAAATTAAATAGGAGATAACAAAGAAAAATATTGAAAGCTACCAAGAACAATGAATTGTGAAGACCCATGATAATCAATGCACTGAAAGAACATGGGACATAGAAATAAAAAAAGAAGAAGAAAAGCTCGATGCAATTGAATTTCTTTTCCATTTGAATTCAAAGCAATAGACTAAAATCAGAAGCGGAATTATTATTTTATGTATATTAACACGGAATCTATGCATGAAGTCAATTGCGCATTGACATTTTTAGCCTGTCTGCTTTAATTGCGACATGTGAAATCCATTTACTTGCCGTTGACTATATTCCCTAGATTGTTCTGAACGAATGTGCCCGTGTCATAAAAAATGACAGAAATACTTACATCTATAAGCTGTCTAAAATGAGAGCAACATATATATTGATGCACTTACTGAGTATCTTAAAATTTAGACATAAGAACAAAAATACACACCCCGATCGTGAGAGGAGGGAAATATTTAATATAATTTTTATCAAAGTAACGGCTGTTGCAAATATATATATATATATATATATATATATATATATATATATATATATATGAAAAACCACTAAAGAGTTATAATTAAAAATGTATTTTTTTTACAGTATATACATTTATTTCTCTTATATATATATATATATATATATATATATATATATATATTTGATACAGAAACAAATGATTTTAAAATTTATTTAAACTAAATCGTCCTTCGAAAGAAGCGTCCGTCACGTGATGCAGAAAGCAACAAAGTCTGAATATTTTAAACGTAAATCTAACTATAATAATACTTTTAAATGTTGTTTTAACGAAAAGAATTTTAAGTGTATCATAAAATTGTTTAACTATTGAAATATTTATAAAGATTCAAAATACCTAAGTCCCTATTTAACTCTAGCCTCTATGTATTTAATTTTAAAATCCAGTATTTGTCTTTCTTTCTGCGTGAGCATGTAGAACTAAAATCGGAATCTATCAGTTAACATTTGCAGTTTTCTAATATGTGTCCTGGTTGATTTAAGTGTTCACCTATGGGGGAATAAGGGTTGATTTGGCGTATGCTTAGTTTATGATTATTGAAACGAAATCTAAAACTGTTACCAGATCCACCAATACTATATATATATATATATATATATATATATGATAAATTATAGTTTAGAACATGTACAAATTTCCCTCACCTAATGAGACATTGTAATTTTATTGTCGAAACAAAATGTACAGTTTGTAGTGGACAAAAAAAAATGTACATGTTCTAAAATATAATTTATAATGAATATTCACAGCTCTGTATTATATATTGAGCACTGTTTTAAATTAATGTTTCGGACGTTGTAAATTTCTCTTCATTTTCTTATTCACTTATATATATTAGTCATCCACATACTAGCCTGTTTCGCTGTATCATAGCTCATAAGTGTGGCTAAACTAATCCACCTGATTCTGGCCGGGATCAAATATCGACCAATGTAGTGCCAGTGGTTGTCGCTACCAATTAAGCTATAGACGCATGGAATCGGAGAAGAGAAATTTTAGCGTGTTGTGTATAAGCAGTGTATAAGCAGTGTATACACACGCCAGTCACCGAAAGACCTCAATTCAATTCTGAAAAGTAATGCATATATCACAGAAGTGGAACTGTTTTTAAAATTTTCTTCTCTAGAGGGCTCAATCGTAATGAGAGCATAATGTATTAGTCAGCCATTTATATATATATATATATATATATATATATATATATATGTATATCTTAAGAAGAGTGAATTTAAGGATGAGATTGTATACGAAGAAAGATTGAAAGACAAGACCAGAAACAAAAATAGACTTAGAAAAAGAAAATTAATATGGTTTAACCCTCCTTTCTGCAAGTTGTCCAAGGTATATATAAGCAAATATTTTTAAAAATCTTGTTAGCAAGCACTTCCACCAACATAACGCCTTAAGTAAATTATTTAATAGGAAAACACTTAAAATTAGTTATTCTACCACAAGAAACATGCAGAACATAGTCCACTCACACAATAACAAATTACTCAAAGACTTCCTTAGCAAGCAAGCCTTCCTGCAATTGCATCAATAAGACAAATTGTCCCGTTGAGTGCAGGTGTAATTCCGAAAAAGCTATATATGAAGCCACTATATGTCCAGTGGAGGACCCCAACAATAAAAGAGTTTATATAGGGATATCCGCAGGTAGTTGGAAGTAGAGACTATACAATCACAGACAATCGTTCTCCAACACATCCTTGAAAAATCAAACCGCCCTATCTAAACACTATTGGAATATCAAAGACGGAGGGCTCACCCCACTGGTCAGATGAAGGATTGTGTAATACGCCAATACTCCCAACAATTTCAGGGATAGGTGCAATTTATGCCTGGATGAGAAATCAATGATCACAAAATATAATAATCCAAAGGAACTACTAAATCAGAGGAACGAATTAATATTTAAATGCAGGCAAAAAATAAATGTAAAATAATATAGAAAAATACTGATTGGAGTTTTAAATTAATGTGAATTATATCAATTTACATGAATTGAAATCTTTTAACAAAGTGTCGAACTTGAGAAAATTCCGGAATGAGCTCTTAATATATTTTCGCAGCAATGGTTATTTTATCTCCGTGATCGTTAAATTTTAAATTTAAATCCTTAATTTTTGTAATTTTTTATCTTTTAATTTTATAAGTATTATATATTTATATTTTTATTTTTATTTTTTTATATTTTTTATATTTTTTATTTTTCATTTTTATTTTTTACCTTCTGTTTTTTGTTTTTTATATTTTTAAGTATTATAATTATACATCGTTTTATATGTTTCGGTTAATGGAATGGCGCTATGTTATTACTATTATTTCGTATTGCCATCTTTTTTTCTTATTAAAGGTTAATAAAAAAACTATTTGATTTGATGGACGCACACACATGGGTATGTGGATGTGTACATGTCCGAATAAGTAGATGTATGCATAGGTATAGATATGTACGTGTATATGTATGTATATGGAGATATGGACATATTGTTACGAATTTTGATTTCCCATTATTGAAATGTTTTTATTGTTTACAAATTTCTGCTGTTTTATTGTAATTAGAGATTATGAAAATTATTATAAATACTTAAGGGTTTTCGTTAATTTTTATAAATTTCCCTAATTATATTTTCAATTATTCTTTCAGACTAGACACTATTACTGCATCCTTATTTTAAATAAATTATATTAAATTATCACTAATGGTCACATCGTAATTTACAGGAGGTGTTATGACCTTTGATTTATTTTAACTGAAAATATGCAGTAAAATTCGTATATTTTAATTTCTAAGGAAATCTCATATCGTGTCCCTAAAAATGAATACTAACATAGTAGACGGTTCACTTATATATGAAATTTACGGCAAGCCTCCGTCCGTGCATGGAGTACTGATGCCATTTATGGTCAGGTGCCCCTGCCGTTCTCCTCAGTGTTCTTGACAAGCTCCAAAGGAGAGTCTGTAATGTGATAGGTACTGATCTGGCGACTCGACTGCAGCCACTTTCCCATCGTCGAAATGTGTCCTCCCTCTGTCTCTTCTATAAATACTTTCATGGCTTCTGCTCGGATGAGCTTAAGTCACTGATGCCTCCTCAACAGGTGTTTACCCGTGCAACCAGACTGGCAACTGGGTCCCACCCATTCACAGTCAGGTTAGCCAAATGCAGACGACAATTCTACTCCTGCAGCTTCCTCTCTCGCACTTCCCGCCTGTGGAACTCACTCCCGTATTCTTGCTTTCCTGACGGCTACGACCTCCAGAAATTTAAAAGCAAAGTTAATACTCACCTACTAACCACTCGACTCTAACTCTCTCCCCTCCCCTGTATAATCTTCACTTTCTCTCCGCCCATGTATCTGTCATTGCACCTGCTTTCTATTGTTCCTTTCTAACTAGCTTGTACTCCTCACTCTTTTCTAATTAATCTTTCTACATTTATGTAACCCCCTGCACATCAGTGGCGTTTCTGCCTTGCTCGGGGTGAAATGATTTTTTTTAAAAAAAAAGCCAATTCAAATTAAATTCTTCCTTATATCGTTTTAACCGTTGTCTCTTTCTTTTTAATCTGTTCATATCCCCCTACCCCTTATCTCTATATGTCTAACGTCCCGTTTCTGACTTCCAAGTCGCACTTCTCGTCGAGGAAGAATTATAACGTAAATTAAATGGGGAAAGGGATGTAGGTAGGGTAATATGATGTTTAAATGAGAGCGGGGTTGGGAGCTTATTCAAAGTTTATCGGCCGCATTGTAGCCTTAAAGAGATGGGCGGGGAGGGGTATCTCACTTTAAGACAGGTTCCTGACTTATTTTGTCTGGGGAACTATTATATGGGGTTTACGTTTTTCTTAAGGAAGTGTAGACAGTTTATTTATTTTTATTTTAAAACTATCGAAGTGTAGTGAAAGTTGAACGTCAATTCGGGGTTGGAAAGATACACGGTAACTTAGTTTTGAACAGGTCAGTGCCGAGAGTTTTTTTTTTATTCAGCATCGATAGCTTAATTTACCATCATTTACAAGGGGGTGGGACCTATTGTCTGTTAATTTTATTTCTAAGGTCCTTATTCTTGGGATTCAGAGGATCGATAATGTGCAATTATGACAATTTATATACGTATATATGTAGGTATGCAGAAATTTCTTATCTCTTCATTGTTTCATTTGTTATTACTATTTCACCTGTTTAATATTATCTATTATTACTATTACTCGTATCTTAGATAATCTTTAGAATCGCATTTTAATAGAGTATTTTAAGAAATTATATTTTCACGTGAGAGTTATTATTTTAACTATGGTTGGAATACACTGCGACTAGGGGTATAATGTACATTAAGAGATTTGATTTACTTTCACCATAAAGACTACCTATAGCGGACCTTAATTTATAGGTATAAATTCCTGGTAACTTTTCTTTTCGCCCGTTTCTTTAATTATACTTTTAATTTGTTTAATTTTGATATTTTCAATTGTTTTTAAAATTAGTTTAAATTAGAATCAACTTTTAAGTTATAGCGAGATCAATTATGGTTTCAAATAGCATTAAAATTACGATAGAAGTTTTTTCCGTACTGCAAATATATCCCAATATTTGAAATTAAGTTTCATAGGTAAATTTTTCCCGTTGGTTTCTATGGGAACGGTTGGTGGTTTTGAAACATTGTCAGGAGAAGTGGCGTCAATATTTATTTCTTGTGATACAGTATTTCATGTATTTGTATCTCTTCGCCCCTTCTTTATTGTGCCTCTTTGTCACTTCCTTTCTCGCATCTTGCTTTCCATTCCGATCTTATTTGCTTCCCCTCCTTGTTCTTTTTCTTTTGGCTGGTTCCCTCATTTTCTTTCTAAGTTTTTAATGTTCTCTCTTCCTCGCACGTATCAATCGTCAACCCTCCCATATACCCGACTTCCTCTTTCTTTCATTTGAAAAATGAACGAGAACCTTTTCGTATATAAACGTCACAAATGTCCGTCCTAATATGGACATGTGGGCGTCTACGGAAAATCAAATAAAAGTGAAGACATTTTTGGTTGTTTTTTTTTTTTGGTTGGGGGCGTGATATTTCGATTGCCTACTGTTGTTGGATATCGGCTCGGAACGAGAAGCCGGGGAGCCGATTTCGAATTCCAGTTGAATTCTTTGTATTCACTTACGCGCAAATACCCTTGGGAAAGGTATTAATCCGTCTCTTCCTTCCAGTTATGGGTTAAATAGCAGGCCAGATTGGGTTCTATAGCCTTGGTCGGCAACCAGTCTACCGCAGAAAGAATGGCAACCTACTGCGGGATAATCTTCTGCCCAGTCAGTCATGTCTCTTTCGAGACATGATCGCCCAAGCGTGTATCACGTATGGCACTTAACTGACTGACTGTTGTACCATTTGGATCTAACGGGCCGCGCTAAGAACATCAAAGTGGTGAAATATATATCATCCAAGCTAATAATTAAAACCCGTTATAGAATATTACTCTGTCAAATAAATGAATTTAACACTGAGTTCTCTCGAGTTCGACTCTTTTGGAATTTACCCGGATTACATACCAAGTGTACTACCCGATATATAAATATATATAACATAATGACTAACTTTTCCTCCTGGCACAGTCTGCATACATTGCCAAGCGGAGTTTTATGTCAACACAAAATAAAATCGTCGGTGATGGTGGATTTTATAATATTTCAGTTTAAACTACCTCTCTGAATATGGCTCATGTGAGCCGAAAGCTTAGAAGAAAGCCAATAAATAATTATCCAAATGTTGGAGAATTTTTGTCTTTATTTTCAACTGAAATTAAAGCAAAAATACGACGTTTAGAACGGCTCATGATTAAACATAGTAGACATTCATTGTCTCTTATATTTAATAGCATATGTTTAGAATACATATATATATATTAATCATATCACCCCGGGCAAGGCGGTAAGGCCACTGCTGTGCAGGGAGCTACGTAAGAGTGAAAACATTGGAAAAGAGAAAGCCGGAAACCACATCCTAAACAGGGAACAAGGGATGAGCCTCTACACCTGTTCAATAGACGTGGGTTGAGTATGAACCGGGCGAGAGTTCAGTCTATCTACTCCAATTGAAAAAAAATAAGAAAAAGTGAAAAGATTGGAAAAGAGAAAGCCGGAAACCACATCCTAAACAGGGAACAAGGGATGATATATATATATATATATATATATATATTGAGTTATAGTTAAAATAGCAAAACCATAATACGGTGACTGTGCCAGGAGGAAAAGTTAGTCATTATGTTGTTCCTAAAATAAAATAAAAATTACTAAACAAAAGATTACAAAATGTCTAGAACTAATTATACCTATAAATATATGTTGTAGGATCCTTAAATTACTCCTACCAAATTTTGAAAATCTTTGATTCTTTAACAAATTCCAGTTGCGCGTTCGAAAATTTCCCTGCTTGTAAAGTATAAAAACGGAAAAATCAGCTATTATAAATCGCCTAAAGATACCGAATGGTTGAAACCTATGTTGCGGAAATAATTCATTTCCAAATGAAAAATATTTAAATATTCTGCAATATAAATATACTGAATACATTTTAATACAACTACGCACTGGTTGAATTTAATTATGACTAAAAACTAAGCCGTCACTGCCTCCTCGGCATTGTCCCTTTCTCTCTTTCCCTGAGCGTAACAGAGGATATATATATATATATATATATATATATATATATATATATATATATATAAGTCACTGATGCCTCCTCAACAGGTGTTTACCCGTGCAACCAGACTGGCAACTGGGTCCCACCCATTCACAGTCAGGTTAGCCAAATGCAGACGACAATTCTACTCCTGCAGCTTCCTCTCTCGCACTTCCCGCCTGTGGAACTCACTCCCGTATTCTTGCTTTCCTGACGGCTACAACATCCAGAAATTTAAATGCAAAGTTAATACTCATCTACAAACCACTGACCTCTGGCTCTCTCCCCTCCCCTGTATAACATTCCCTTTCTCTCCACTTATGTATCTGTCATCGCACCTGTTTCTCAGCTTTCTATTGTTCCTTTCTAACTAGCTTGTACTCCTCACTCTTTTCTAATTAATCTTTATACATTTATGTAACCCCCTGCACATCAGTGGCGTTTCCGCCTTGCTCGGGGTGAAATGATTAAAATATATATATATATATATATATATATATATATATATATATATATAAGAAATGGTATTTATTCGAATAGACAAGTTTCTTAAATTTTAACAGTTGAATTAGAGAATAAATATACATATTGTCACACGACTAACGCTTGTAAACAGTCTTGAAAAGAAATGATGTAACAGTCATAGATTTAAAAGGCAAATGAAATTATGAGTTAGTAATTTTGTTTATATAATCGTCAAAATTCAAGACAATATTACTATTGATGATACGAGGTAGGGCAGAAAACATCAAATAAATATTAGCAAACGTTAGCCGAAGATAAGGTGTTGCTTAGCATGCATCGATTTGATCTCCTGAATAGTGTTATTTTGTCGTAGAGTGGCTGCCGTATGCACACCTACGTCTTCGCGATAAGGTTACAATTTCAGTGGACGGCAACGAAAAGAGACTGTTTCACTTGGAGTATTATCTGCGTCTTCAAGTAAAAAAAAAAAAAATACTAGATTTGACACAAGTATGTGCTTTCCACACGGTTTAATAAGTATGGGTTCTACAAAGGAAAGGTCGAGAAAGCATTTTCCGGAACGATTGGATATAAAGGATAGTCGAAAGAACGTGTGAAATAATGAGAATACAATGTACACAGTAATGAGGCAGAACTTACAACCAATGTAATCCGATTTTGCTTGAATCCCATAATCTCCAGAGGTGGCTAATATTAACAGCAGGAGAAAGAAGCGCTTGCTGACAGAATGCTGGAGAAATTACAAATGACAGTTTTATCTTCGTGATCTGATTAGAACATTTTCTACAACTAGTTATCATTCATCAGAAGAATTAACTAATTTAGGTAACATTTTGGAGATCAGAAATAATCAAACCAGACCATGAGAGCTGGTTAAACTAACCAATATATATATATATATATATATATATATATATATATAGTCATCCGAAGACTGATCTGTTTCGCTGTATCACAGCTCATCAGTACGGTTAGTCTCCGATTGTTTTTAACCCAGGATTGAAACCCGACCGAATTGGCGTCAGTCGGCGATTCTAGTTCTGGGCTATGGGCGTTCGGTAGAAGAAAGCAGACTTTTTTACGCGTATATTATCATTATACACGCCCAATAGCCAGCGTGCTCTAATTCTTTTACTGAATGAGCAATGCGTACATGCCATATATATATATATATATATATATATATATATTGCTGGACACTCCCAGCGTTTTGGACGTATGAGAGTCGAGCAGCTTATTTCTTAGTACGAACAGCCAGAGCCAGACTAGCTGCGCATATCATTTAAGTATTGTGTTGAAGACTGGTGCAGAACCTATCTCAAATTTTGGATAAGTGCAGAATAGTAAGAATTGCTGCCCATGTTTTAAATTCAGAAATGTTTCTTCACTAATAACGATTGCCAACCCCAACCATCGACTGACAAATTGTAACTCACAGAAATGAGAAACAAAAGCATTTGTGTAGCGATGCAAAATGTTTTTATCATAATCACTTATAATAAAAATGTTATCATGATTTATTTCTCTACTTGTATTGAACAATTGTCAAAAAAGTAATTGCTACGAACTGTGGATTTGTTCTTTCTGTTGTATATATATATAGTGTATCGAGGCAGCAAATAATTTTCTAAACATATGCTGTTAAATATAAGAGACAATGAATGTCTATAATGTTTAATCATGAGCCGTTCTAAACGTCGCATTTTGGCTTTAAAAATGAAGACAAAAATTCTCCAACATTTCGATAATTTTTTATTAAGTTGGTTCTATGCCATCTTCAGAGAGGTTATTAAGAAGGTAACACAATAACACGCACTATCAGCGACGATTTTATTTTGTGTTGACATAAAACTCCGCTAGGCAACGGCAATAGTTACCAAAAATAACAAACGCTGTTCGCAAATTTGCAATGCGGTTCTATGACGTCACACCCAGTGATACAAGAGAACCATGTATTCAAATGCAATGTTATGACCAGATTTAAACGTGATTTTATTAAGTGTGGGTTGTTTGGATTTAATGTAGATGGTCTCCAATATCTGAATGTTCTTTTTACTGCGTGTATGAGTAAGGATTATTGTATTGTTGATTAAAATCTGTTTCATATTACCTACATATTTATGTTATTCTGAGAAATGTTGTTTAAGTGTACTCTGATCAGAGAGGTGATAGGTAAGACTACGGGAGAGCGTGGTTGTAGTAAAACCAATATATGTAGTGGGTTTATTATTAGTACCAGTGAGACAATCTCTAAACGGGCATGCAAATTGATACACTACATTGTTTTTTTGTAGAGAATTTAGTTTAGTCCTCTTATTTTTAACAATATATATATATATATATATATATATATATATATATAAGTCATACTTCAATTATTACATTTTTTCCGTGACTTACAGTTTACAGTGCGCGCGTGATTTATTTTTTGGCTGCTATGCAGTAATCAATTCTGTAATTAGAGATCGCTTACCGAAATACGTTTTGGTAAACAAACTCTTTTTGGTAGGTTCCCATTTGGTAGCTTCTCCAACTCTTGTAGTGTAGTCTTTTTGTAGATGTTGAATAGATATGAAGAAAATGCACGTCCTTGTCTCAAGCCTCTTTCTTTTTTGTGTACCTATTCGCTTGGTATGCATATGCAGCAGGCAGTTTGTGGCAAGTATAACTTCGGGATTAATTTGAAGTTTTTCTCGAAGGAAATTCTGTTTTTTTTTTTTGGTTTTTTATTTTAATCAAATAGCTCCAAGCAATGATAATGCGACTAATATGCAATAAGCTACTGGAAGTGAAAGAAAATGAAAGGACGTTTAGAAAACCGAAAACTCAGTCCTAAAAAATGTACAAAGGAGAAAAGACAAAAGGCAAAGAAACAGTGTAAACCGGACGATAGGCCTACCAATCTACTCCTTTTGATTTGATAAATATATGATTATATAAATGATTATATATATAATTAAGGAGTAATATTTTAGAGTTCAAGCAGAGTTGTTAAGAATATAGAGTTGAAGTGGAGTTTAGAAGGAACAGGAAAGACAGTTCTAAACATATAACTTAGCTGTTCTTATTCAAAAACCGGAGAGGATTGTAAAGCCGGCGATAGACGAACATGTCTTCTCTACGGAAGAGAAAAAATAAGTACTGTATAAAATTTCAGTGTTCAATGTTCATTTTATTGCTCTCTCTCTCTCTTTCTCTCTCTCTCTCTCTCTCTCTCTCTATATATATATATATATATATATATATAAACAGCATATTCATTTACTAGCCCGAATAATCGAGAAATTGTTTTTGGAAGCTATACGTTCTCAAGGAGAATTCGAATTTGTGTCCCTTAGGGGGAAGTGACACTCTGCTTTCGTATCCTGATGTAAACAAATAAAATTTATTCACGATATCCGTTACGAAGTGGATTAACTCCTATATCTTTTTAATTTATTTGTTTTAAAGAAAAAGATTTCGGAAAATACACACGAGTATATATTAAAGAATTATCTGTTTTAAAGAAAAGATTTTCGAATAACCATACGGGTATACATTTAAAACAAAAAAAGGAAACACACACACACACACACATATATATATATATATATATATATATATACAGAGAGAGAGAGAGAGAGAGAGAGAGAGTAAGGTGTCAGTTATAACTCTTGCTCTAATATAAAAGATTCAACTTGCGGTTAGAAATTATTTACCTATTTTAAGTAATATGTCGTCCCACTAGATAACTTACACTGACAAAATAATCTTCGAAACTTAAATAATAACTTCATCCATGTTTCATCCACAAAATAAAAAAAAATGAGCATTATATTAATAAAATAAAAAAAACATACTAAACTAAAATGTTGCTCGAAACTCAATATAACTAAGAATACTACAATCATTCAACCCAAATTCTAACCAAAACATCCTATCCCATGTACTCATAGATGGTAGTCAAATAAAATTGTCTACCCATTTAAAATATCTAAGTTCCCATTATGTAGTTTACCCAGATAAAATTAAAAAGTGACCTATCCAGATCTAAGCCACCCTGTCCCGTCCCCTGTCCAAATGTGTATTTCTATGGTTACGAACTGTTTATGAACTAGTTTAGACACACCAAATTCAATTCCCCACAACTATCACTTAGAGCCTACATTCCCAAAAATAAATCGTTTTCACCATTTACTCCGAAACATGAAAATTTTTGTGTATTGATACTATGCTTTTATGACCATTGTAACAACTATTACAATATATATATATATATATATATTTGTTTTTCTTTAATCCGAAGTGGAAGAGTAGGAAGGTGAATTCCAAGAACCTAATCCTAATCAATATTAAATTTTTTTAACATTAAAAAGCGATCCAGGCAGAGAGCTCAATGTATTAAGAATACAGAGCCAATATAAATGAGAGAAACTTTTCAAAATTCAAAGGTGTCGGATGTACATTTCGACATAGGATCTCTAAGAGAGACTCCAATAGCGACATTGTCTTTTCCAAATGGCGAAGGTACTGGGGTAGAGTGTAGAGGAGTTTTAGGTTAACAGGGGTCAGTCAGTCAGTTAAGTGCCATGCGCGATACACGCTTGGGCGATCATGTCTCGAAAGAGACATGACTGACTGGGCAGAAGATTATCCCGCAGTAGGTTGCCATTGCTTTCTGCGGTAGACTGGTTGCCGACCAAGGCTATAGAACCCAATCTGTCCTATTATTTAACCCATAACTGGAGGGAAGAGACGGATTAATACCTTTCCCAAGGGTATTTGCGCGTCAGTGAATGTAATGAATTCAACTGGAATTCGAACTCGGTTCTCCGATTTCTCGTTCCGAGCCGATATCCACTGCTCCACAACGCACATCAGGAGTCACAAAGTCGAAAATGACAGAGCTGGTAGTCGCGGGGTTACAGGGTGTTGAAACGGTATATTTAGGAAGGGGAGGAATAGGAGTTCATATTTTATAAAGATAGACAACTAAATTAGTTAAATTCCTTTTTAAAGTTAAGATTTTGGGCTGTTTGAAGAGGTGTATTTAGGCGAGAAGGAATGCGTTTCAATGTAACATTTAAAATTTTTTTATTTAAGTTTATTTGATTAAACTTTTTAGGTAGAAGCGAGCTAAATGCCAATTACAGGAAGTTATCAGTTTAAAAATTATAAGAGAAAAAAATTTTAGAGAAAAAATATTAGAGAAAAAAAAATATATATATATACATATATGTGTTAACGAAGGAAAAAGGTGTTTAGTAAAAGAATCCATATTTTCTAAAGATAGGCAATTAAAGGAGCTTGGAATAGGAAGGTATGGGGTTAAAATACTTTTTAAGGTTAACGTTAGGGTAAAATTAAGATTAAAACTTAAATTGAATCCTTTTAATTTATATTCTAACATCTAGTCAACGGGGATTTAAATTCTAAATTTAAGTATTCGAAAAATTTGCCTTGTGGCGGCACTTACTGATGAATTCCCTTCTAAGATTCAGTAGCCGGTGTTGGTGGGGGGTATTTTAATATTGAATTTTTTTTTCCAGGAAACATAGACCTATCACGAAAATTCCTCGGAATACGGGCTGAACCAATCAGTTTCCAGCTAATTTCAGGATCCATCCCTTCCTCTTTCATTTTCCAGAATGCCCGCGAAAGCGCTGTCTGGTACCTTTGACTGGAGTTCGAAAAGGAGTATCTGTGGTTATACAGTCCTTGTTTGAAAGGACCGGCGGTCATACCGGAAGTGTTTTTTTTTTGTTAGATGGAGAAATGCGAGCTTCATAAATCACCTGGGTGGATTTGCATTTTCCCTCCACCGGGCAGGCGTCCACAGAATTACAGTTGCATTCATTTAGAATTCCGGATCTAGATTCAGCATTGCGCAAGTTCACCAGAATACTCCTATTATGGGAACTAATAAGGCTGTCCATATTCGAGGTGCAAGAATAACTAATTTTAAGGGTGTACCTATTAAAAATCTAATATATATATATATATATATATATATATATATATATATATATTGTGTTTATTTTAGCAGCATTTGATATAAGCTGAAAGCTCAGCTTGGATGAAATAAAAAACATGTAGCAATATTGTGATTTTCTTTCCTCTTTCAACGCTAATGCTATCAGGCGATATGAAAACTTTTACATAAAATAAGTCGACAAAACTTGTCCATATTATTTACTGAAACATCCATCAATATATATATATATATATTTCTATCTGTTCGGGGAAACTCGGCGTGGTGTAATGTTTAGCATGTTTGTCTCTCTAGAACCAGTTACAACTGAGAGGTGAGTTCATTCCTCACTGGGTGTCCCATACTTTCGGTCTTGTGCCACATCTAGGCGGCACTAAGTATATCACTTATCTGTTCTGTGAGTATTAAATTAACCAAGACGTCTTTCCTCATTAAGCGTCCCAGGACCCTCAGCTGTCTCTTCCTGATGTGAAGTATGAGTTTTGCATACTCGTTTGCATACTCTCCAGCACCTCATCGTTGCTCACACGTTCTGTCCATGGTATTCTCAACATCCTTATATAAAACCAAATTTCTGCTGCCTCTAGCCTCTCCTTCATTCTTTAAGAGATCGTCTAACATTCACTACCACACAGAAGGGGAGATAACATTGCAATCCAGCACTCTGTTCTTTGTTTCCAATGAGATAAAGAGCCTGTGACAAAAAACAACAAAATTACAAAATGAGAAGGTTTCCGAATTGGAGAAAAGGAAGAGGAGAAGGGAGAGGAAGACAATGACGAGATGGAATGAACGAATGATAGTAATAATAATCCTGGAAGATAGTAAATAATTCTAAGCTAAGAGAAAGAAATAGGAGATAGAAATAAAATTAGAATGGACGAATATAGTATAAAAGAAAATGAAAAAAAAACTTAGTAGAAACAGAAGAAATTTAATATACTAAAAGGAGATTCAAGAATAATTGCCATTGATGACAGAAAAATACAATAAAAATTTTGATGGAAATGAAGATATAGGTTGCAATAAATAAATAACCGTGTAAAATCATCTTAAAATATGCCCATTCTTCTTCTTCTTCTATGTGCCTTTTTCTTTCAGGACTTAGGCTATAATGGCCTTCCATGTCACTCTATCCCTAGTGGCTCTTAGCATGCTTTCTTCTGTAACATCTCGCAGCCCCCGTTCTATCATCCACCTGATCAGGCCCTTCAAATATGTTATCCGCCCATTTCTTCTGTCTCTTTTTCCCTTTGGCCTGTTAGTATCAGTTTCTCCAAGTCCTCCTTCCTAATTCCATGTCCCAAGAACTTCAGTTGTCCCTTCCGGATGCTCAATATTAATTTCCCTTTCGTTTCATTCTTTCCAAAACTTCATCATTGCTCACATGCTCGATCCATGATATTCGCAGCATCCTTCTGTAGAATCACATTTCAGCTGCTTCAAGCTTTTCTTTTATCTTTGATGATATTGTCCAGCATTCACTGTCATATTGAAGAACTGATATCACATAGCAATCTAGTACTCTGTTTCTAGAAAAGGTTTCATGTGTCTTAATACTTTACTCAGCTTCTGGAACGTGTCCTTCGTCATACCAATTCGCCTTTGGATCTGTGTCGCACTTTCTGTCTTCCCGGATATTTAAATTTTTGTAACTGCTTGAATTTAATATCCCCTACCTGTATTTGGTATTTTGGGTTGCTCTTTTTGCTTATCACCATATATTCGGTTTTATTGCAGTTTATTTGTAGTCCTTTGTGTCACTCTCTTCAGTTACCTTCTGTAAGAGGTCTTGTAGTTTTCTTTCCGTGTCTGCAGTCAGCACTGTATCATCTTATGTTGTTCAAATTGTGGTCTCCGATGAAAAATTCTGGCATATAGAACCAAACCATTGACAGAGATAGAAATAGAAGTTTAGAATGCAAAGCAAAAACAAAACGAATAAAAAAGTAGAGTCAACAAAAATTCACCCGCCAGTGTCAGCGCGGCAAGTCAATATGTGGAAGCAAAAAAGCAATACGTACAAATACTTCCGTTCTGGAAGAGAAATAAGTTTTTAAATATTGTCAGTGATATGCTGGTAATAAAAAAGAATGTGAGAGGCTTTGCTTAGCGTAACATTTTTTTAAAATTCAAATCTCTCAGGTGTTACGATCGCAAAGCGAAAAATAAAAATACTACAAAAAAGAACTTGGCACTGAAATATAGGGTGATGATTTAGGGGTTGGACGAAATTAAATTTAGAAGCGAGAGACAACAAGAAAGGAAAATCAACTAAAGAAAGAAAGAAAGAAAGAAAGAAAGAAAGAAAATCTGAAAAAATTCAATGCTTCACGCCAAAGAAATTTTAAAGCGATAGATGCTGAGCTGTCTGAAAAAAAAGGAAGACTATTATGTATTGACGAAGTTTTGACTTGCGCAGAGGCAAAAATTTCAAAACGGTAAATCCTGCTGGTTTCGAATACAGAATTCTAACACGGGTGTCCGAATCTCCTAGATTATATTTTTAATTAAAAATATAATTCCCTGGAGTTTTGATCCAAATATGAACGAAAAATACACATTAATTGTTTTGCTGTTTATAATATATAAATATAAATACATTCATATATTCATTCACCTTTGGGCAACCTGACTTGATGTAATGGGTAACAAGCTTGTCACGTTTGATTAATTTAAAACTGAGAAGCGAGTTCTGTCCTCACTTTTTGCCACATCGAAGATTACACTTAGAAAAATCATCATGTAATCATTTAATATTATATAATATTTCTTTTTATTACTCCTTTTTTAAAAACTTATATTGCAAAAAAGATAACGGATTGGCATAATTGGATATAGCGTATTGTTTTGATAATATATTTAGCGTGAAGTACTTAGAAATTAATCCATTTTAAAACATATTCACCTTAATAAAATGTTATCTCTTTCAATTAAATTTGAAATATTTAAGTTGAAAATATGTCCAGGCTTCTTACGATGAAGAAACTGGTGTATTGAAGGTATTGTTTTGTACAAGTCGCGTTTCAGTTCAAATTGTTTTTGTATTAAATTGTAAGAAAACAGAATGCATTGTCATCAGCAAAAAAAAAAGAAAAAAGAAAAAAAGAGCAACCCAAAATACCAAATACAAGTAAGGGAATCTAAAATCAAGCAGATAAAATAATTTAAATAACTGGAAAGTGTTCCAACAGAAAACGGAAATTGCAAAACAGAGATCCGAAGGCAAATTGGTATGGCAGAATATGCGTTCCAGAAGCTGAGTAAAGTAATACAAAGCAGGACATTTTTGCTAGAAACAAAGAAAAGAGTACTGTGATGTCAGTTCTTCAATATGGTAGTGAATGCTGGACAATATCATCAAAGATGAAGGAAAAACTTGAAACAACTGAAACGTGGTTCTGCAGAAGGATGCTGCAGATATTATGAATCGAGCATGTGAGCAATGATGAGGTTTTAGAAAGGATGAAAACGAAAAGGAAATTAATACTGAATATCGAGAAGAGACAGCTGAAGGTCCCTTTGACATGAAATGAGGAAGGAGGGCTTAAAAAACATATAGATAGAGGGAGGTAGAGAGAGGGGGAAACAGCGGATTACATATTTGAGCAGGTGGATCACAAAACGGGGGTTGCGAGGTGTAACAGGAGAAAGCGTGCTAAGAGCCACCAGGGAGAGTGAGACGTGGAAAGCCATCATCGCATAAGCCCTGAAAGGACAAGGCACATAAAAGAAAAAGGAAGAATTATTTGACACACATACATAAAACAATATATCATTTCGAACGTTAATTTTAGTGGATATTCGTATTGCAGTTCATTAATCCTGGATATGAAGATAAACTACATTTGGCAGCAATATTTCTAATAAGGAGATTAGAGGTTTTGATGGGCATGGGTCTTCATCTCAATTGCTGTTGTTCTCGGATCTAACCTGACTCGTAATGGTAGCACCTATTGGGGGGAGGATCCCAGCTATGGCTAAATAGTAAACAATATACTTTAAAAGTGTGAAAGAGCATTTTTGTGATAAAAATATCAGCAATGCATTTTGTATGAGCAACTTACCTGTAATACCGATTTATAGTAAAATTACCATTTTATAGCAAAACAAGACCTAATATATTTTATTTGTAGTTGAAAGGTTGTGCACAAGATATTTAGTTTTCAGGATTTAAAAATTTATGGTGAAGTGGATATCGGGTTTGAACGAGAAGTCGCGGAGCCGAGTTCAAATTCCAGTTGAATTCCTTGCATTCACTTAAGCGCAAATACCTTGGGAAAGGTATTAATCCGTCTCTTCCTTCCAGTTATGGATTAAATAACAGGACAGATTGGGTTCTATAGCCTTGGCTGGCAGCCAGTCTACCGCAGAAAGCAATGGCAACCTACTGCGGGATAATCATCTGCCCAGTCAGTCATGTCTCTTTCGAGACATGATCGCCGAATCGTGTTTCACGTATGGCACTTAACTGACTGATTGCTTGATATGGCGCGAAACAAAAGCAACCAACATGAAATAAATCTTAACAACCTACAATTCGTGAAGCAATCAAACTGTAATCTAAAATATAACTTAAATAAAAAACTACATTTTAAATCACACATAAAACCTTTTTTAATTATCTCCACGCCAACATGTATATTCCCAGAAGCTAAGTACCATATACCTTGTATTCAATTGTAAAAGCAGAATAGTATGTACTATATGTTTATCAATTCAAATTTTAGCATTAAATGACACGAGGGAAGTTGATATGACTTCAAACAAACAAAACAAATTATAACTGATTTCATGCTTCGTGTATTATCTGAAAATAGTTACAGGCGCGCGAAATTTGAAAGAACACTCCACATTCCCAGTGACCTTTGAGAGCGAAAAGACGTATTTTTTTTTGTTTTGTTTTGTTTTTGTTTTTTTGTTTTTTTTTGCTCCCGCCAACACGGAAGTCCCACAACTGGAGACACAAAAGGTTGCTTTGAACTCTTTACATGTAATTTCATTTCACATTTTTCCTTTAGTGAAATGCCCAGCCGATATTGTTGTTAGTATTTATTTGTTTTAATTCTATGCTTTGATTTTTCCTGGATTCCCGTGGGTTCGCCAAAATCTCATTAAAATTGCTAATACCTACAAAAGAGTGGTGAACGATCGTGGTCATATTTTCATATATATATATATATATATATATATATATATATATATATATAATAGATATGTCAGATTAAATAAATTGCAAACATTATGTCTGCTTATTTTTAATAAGATCCATTCATCATCACGGATAATCTTTCGCGTATTATAATTGAAAGATGTCAACAATGAGCTGTAACGTTGATAGATGTTATTATCATTCATTTCTCCAGGTACCCAAGTACTTTCAATCTCTTTTCGAGATCATCTTCCGTGGTGTGTGTTATGGTAACTAAAATAACCGCAAAACTGTGTTGCTAAAAATGACTATAATTTTTTTCTGCTTCAAAAATAACGGGTGACAAATTGCTAGCGTTCATTAGAACGTGAAAATTATCCAAAATTTAATTTTTTTATATGTTTTAATGTCATGGCCATGTACGGGTTAAAGCATGAAAACACTGTTCTTTTTACAAACATTTTAGAACATTACTTAATAATCCACTTAATAAAATCACATTTCAATCTGGTCACAACACATTACATTGCATTTAGACATATAGTTCTGTTATTAATATTTCGGTCTCTCACGCAGAGTGACGTCATAGAACAGCATTACAAATTTACGAACAGCGTTTCTTAATCGGTGACTGTCATCGTCGCATAGTAATGTTTTATGTCAACACAAGATAATATCACCTTTGATGGTGGATATCTTTAAGCTAACATCCCTGTAACCTCTCTGAAGGTAGCCAATGTGAGACGAAAGCTTAGGACCAAAATAATAAAAAATATCCCAATGATGGATAAATGTTGTCTTTATTTTCACCTAAAATTAAAGTCAAAATACGATGTTTAGAACGACTCATGATTAAACAAAACTGACATTCATTTTCTGTTATAACAGTATATGATTAGAAAAAATAAATATGTGTAAAAGATTAATGAACAAAGTCATGCCAACTTTGAAGTGATCATGACTCTAACCAGTTAAGTTACAAGCCCCTCCACATTAATATATATATTTTCTAACAGTAAACCACTGAAAAAGCAACAAAATTCTAAGGTTCATAACAACTTAACACTATATATATATAAGTAAGATAATTATATATATATATATATATATATATATATATATATATATATATATATATATATGTTGATTGTTTAATATGTAATTTTTGGTCCTAATAAGGTTTTGAATATTTTTCATTTTTAAACGAGTTATTTCACTACCTTGGTTTCCACCATGAGTGATTTATTCAGGCGATTTTTAATAACTTAAAGAAGAAACCCCTTATGGTGGAAACCAAGGTAGCGAAATAACACGTTTAAAAATTATATATATATATATGCAAAGTACTTTTCTATAAATGTGTGTGTGTGTTTAATGTTCTTTTCCAAAGCGCCGACGAACTTAGGTCACTGATGCCTTCTCTACAAGAATTTACTCGAGCAACCAGACTGGCAACAATCCCACCCTTTTACAGTTAAATCAAACAAATGCAGCCGACAATTCTACCCCATCAGCTTTTTTTCTCCAAATTTCTGCCTGTTGAACTCCCTTCCGTATACTTGCTTTCCTGACGACTACAACCTCCAGGAATTTAAATGTAGTGTCAATTCCCATCTCTTAACCACTTGGCTCCTGTCCTTTCTACATCACCCCATATATCTTCTTTTCCTTTCTCTCTACCTTAGTAACAGTCTTCACACCTGTGTTTTCATCCTTCTCTTGCCCTTTCTTTCACACTTCCTGTAACTCGTTCGTCATTCTCTTCATTCTCCTCCTGCCTAAACTTTGACTTCCTTCTATAGCCCCCGCCCCAGCGCATCAGTGGCCCTACCGTCTTGCCTGGGGTAAAACGATTAGAAAAGAGTCAATATATATATCCAAGTATAGGGTAGGTATGGAGGGAGTAAAATTCCGTATCCAAAGGAACACTATTCAAAAAATAATAAAAATGAATAATATTTATTTAGAACTTATAACATTAATATGTTATAATATCACTGCAAAAGTAGCCATTTGTTTCGACACTATCGCGTCTTATCAAGTAATGAATTATATATATATGTATAATCATCATTGGACAGATCTGTTTCGCTATATCACAGCTCAGCAGTACGGTTAGACACCCGATTGTTTTCTTTTTAACAACGATTGAAACTCGACCGAATTGGCGTCAGTCGGCGATTCTACATCTGAGCTATGGGAGCTCGGGTGAAGGAGGCAGCAGATACACACACACACACACACACACACACACACACACACACACACATATATATATATATATATATATATATATGAAATGATTATGTTTGAACATTATTTTTGAATGATAGTGATATTTAAGTAGATATTCTGTTTTTAACTAAACAGTATTATATATTTATATCTACTGGCCTGATTATATACGATAAATTTTATTACGAAAATGTGTGTCATTCGGCAGGGTTCGAACCTGCGACCCCTATCCACATAGGGGAATAACACACATTTTCGTAATAAAAATTCATCGCAAATAATCAGGCCAGTAGATATAAATATATAATACTGTTTAATTAAAAACAGAACATCTATTTAAATATGAGTATCAATCAAAAATAATGTTCAAACAAATCATTTCAAATTGTCGGTTGTTTATAACCAAGCTTCATTAATTTTCTTAATATATATATATATATATATTTTTTTTTTTTTCTTTGAAAAAAAAATTACACTAGTTTAAAAAGATAAAATTTTCTTCTCGGCTCAGAGAAACATGTGCGTAGGTTTTTGACAGATTGCTGTCGAAAGAGTCATGCCCACTTTTCAGCTTAATCCCTTTGATCCACTAGTGGTTATAATAACCTAATACTGAATTTGCAGAAATATTTCATTGCAGCTACAGAGTCATTGCTAGAGTGGGACAAATATTCCTGCTCAATAAGAATAAACATGAAAGGATGAACTGAACCTTCCCTATCGTTAAAGTAACCACCCATTCAGTGCACTGGGTATACAGATATAGTTTACTCAACATCAGTTTATTTGAACTACAAGAAAAGTAACTTCACAAAAGTGAAAATATGCCTACGTTGTTGAAAAACTTCCAATGATGTTTCACCGTGAAGTTCTGGAATTTCCGAACGTAGTCCCTAAGTTGAATCCATAAAACATGCTAAGATAAACAATTTTGCACCGTATTGTTGTGTTTAAAGAAAACAAATTATCAATTATCTTAATAATGCCTCAATTAAAAATAGGACAGTTTCTTAACTCTTCATTCTTATCCCTGATCAAGAACATTTTTCAGCGACTATAAATGCATTGTGGATGCAGTGAATATCGACTCTGAAGGAGAAATCATAGAACCGAGTTGTAATCCCAGTTGAATTCATTGCATTCACTTACGCGCAAGCAATCTTGGGAAAAGGTATTAATGAATCTCTTCGCCCTCCAGTTGTAGGTTAAATTGCAGGACCGATTTTGTTCTATAAGCATGATTAGCAACTAGACAGAAAGAAATGGAAACCTACTACGGGAGAATATTCATGCATAGTCATTCATGGATCAAAAAGAGACATGATCGCCCAAGCGTGTACCACGTATGACAGCTAACTAACTGCCGAATATTAACCGATCCAAATATTAACTCCTTGGAATTAAGACGCCGATCTGGATAAACTGGCAGAGACCATTGATAAGATTTTCAAAAACACAAGCACACACAACGTCAACGGTATCTAAAATCCGATTAAATACAAATGGACTAAAATTCTGTAATTTCAGTAACAGCTAATCTCGTCGAGCAAATGGGTGCTATGCAAGTGATATCTGGACATATATTGCTCTATAACAGGGGGCATTCTAGTCAAAATAGATATAGTTGGCGACACAAAGAATTCCGCGTTTGAAACCCCGAAATATGTTGGTATCATCATAAATTTGGTTTTAATGCCAAAAAAGAGTTCGCAAAACACTGTACATTACAGTATTTATATTATTCGGACTATTGTTCTCATTTTTGTTGCTTTTTCTACGAGGTTTCGGCCGTTGTACTCTCCGGCCTTCATCAGGTTCAAGGACTTTCTAAGCGAACTCTTTATTACAATCACTGGGGTATATCATCCTCATTCCTTGCATAAAGACTTGTTTGGAAGTCATGAGATATCTCCATCTAACTCTGCAAGTTACATGTTCACCACTGCTGTGACCTGGCATTGAACACACAACTCTAAGAGTCAAGTCAGGAACTAGCTATCGTCTATATCCACTGTTCGGAAAAAGGATCCGGCCTTCTATTTCCCAGTTTCTATGCCAGCAAACATATCACTCTGGCAAGAATGACTTCTCTTGAATCCCCCGACTCTTCATACATTTGTCTCTGTCTCTCTCTTTCTCTGTCTCTCTCTCTCTAAAAATATACCGCTCGCTCTCTATTCCTGACAGTTCTTTGCAAGGTAGTCTTTATGATAATAGAGATAAGGCTTTTTCCTCTCACCCGTTTACTAATATATTTGTGTTTGGTGACTTCAGTGCCCACAATAAAGATTAGCTGAATAACTATGTTACTAATCTCCACACCCTGAACTTTGCAATCATACAGTCTCTCATGCAAGTGTTGGATTTTACCCACGAGCTTCCTCAGTATCTTTGAAAGACAGGCTACTATTCTGGGTCACTGCTTCATTTCTACTCTTGATTCTTGCCATGCAATGCAGGTTTTCCATCTTGGTAACTGATCATAATGTGGTTTCCGTTAATATCTTTTTCTACTTCTCCTCCCTCCAGGAAATTCCTACCAGCAGAATAGCTTACTGCTATCAAAGCGCGACCTGGAAGTCGTTCCGCAATTTCCTTTCTGACGTCCCTTGGAGCAAAATGTTTAGTCTCACCGTTGAATCTGTACCTCTGAGGTTTTCTCCTGTTTGAAAGGTCTCACCGATGTTTTCGTCCTAACCAGGAAGTTTCAACGCAAACTTCCTTCACCCCCTTGATTCTCTCCTGTTAACTTACGGCCATTGCCCAAAGGAATCACTTCTTTCGGCTTTACGGGAACGACATGTTTGACTATAATAGGCGCCTTTTTGTATTTGCTCGTGATGAGTGCAAGAGACTCCTAAATTATGCTAAGCTGTTGTTTACTTATAAAATAAAGCAGCGTATAGGAGCCCACAAATTTATTTCTAAAGATTACTGGCGACTCTTTAAAAGGGTGTTAAACAACAGCAAATCTTAGATCCATCCTTTATTCAATATATTTGTTGCCCTCACAACCACAGCGAATAAGGTTAATTGCTTTACTCATAAGTTCTCCTGCGAATTTATATTTAACTCGTCTGGAGTAACCACACCCGACTTTTTACCTAGAACCGTGCCTCAACTCAATGATGTATACATAATCCCCGCACTAGTCTCAAAAATAATTTCTAAGCTTGACTACTATGAGGAAAGCTGAGGTAACGGATTCCCAGTTGCTTAAAGAAATGTTCCTTTGTACTCTCCCCTTTGCTCTCTAAACTCTACAACTATTTGCTTTCCTGCTTGTTGTAAGTCTTCTTCTGTCGTTGCTGTATTTAAAACTCTGGAGAATCCTCATATCTTTTTAATTATCACTCTATCAGCCTCCTACTGATTTTTGGCAAAGTGTTTCAGGCAATATCATTGTTGATGTGGTACAGCATCTCACATCCCACAAACTATTATTCGAGAAACAGTATGGCCTCCGATTTGCCAGGAATAGAGCTAATATTACTAACGACTACCACCGAATATATACATATATCAGGCTCTTGATAAGAATGGAGACTCTCGAGCTCTTATTCTGGATATCACCAAAGCGTTTGACAGAGTTTGGTATACTGGCCGTCATCGCAAGCAACAGGGCTATGGTAGAGATGGATGATTATTTGATCTTATCCAATGGTTCCTGTTAACTCGCACAATTTGTATTGAACGGCCATACTTCCAGATTCTGTCACACGAACGTGGGTGCTTTTCAAGGCTCTATTCTAGGTCCTTTTTTCATCTTCATCAATGATCTTCCTGATGTATCAGTTTTCAAGTAGGCATATACTCTGACGGCATCACCATTTACTCCCACCTCAAAAAAGAATCTGCCAAGGCTGACAAAGTAAACCTCACTGATACTCTTGATAAGGACCTTCAATCTGTGTTAGACTGAGACAAGAAGTGTTTCATAAATTTTAATGCTTCCAAATCGAATTTGCTCTTTTTAACCACCATAGACAAACACCCTAACATCCCGACATTATGGATCACACTAGCCTTCCAGAAAGCAGTACACTTCGCCTCAGCGGCCTCACAATCTCAGCCGACATCAAGTAGAAAAACTACATCAGATCAATAGCTACAGCTACAGCTAGGAATATTTGGTCATTCTTTCGGGTTAGTAAAAATTACAGCTTGAATTCTACATGGGATAGACTCGGAAAAAAGTTTGAATTATGTCAAATTTCCTGAGGACTGTGGTGGCCAGACAAAATGTTCTACTTCCCTAGAATGGTCCTTGTGTCATTCAGCAACAACTTTAGCAGTATTAATGGGTGTATCGTCATCTTGGGTGATGATATTTTCCTCCAGAAACTAACAAAGGGAGGACATAGTTTTCCCATTTTAATTTTCTGATGAATTTTAATATTTTAGTTAATGATTGAACAAGTTCATGGCGAGTTCTATGACAATAAATTACCTGTAGAAAATCACATTTTTAATAATATCAGTCCAAGCACTTTCTTTCTTTCTTTCTTTCGTTCTTGAATTCTTTCTTGCTTGCTTTCTTTCTTGCTTTCTTCCTTGCTTTTTTCTTTTTTCTTTCTTCCTTGCTTTTTTCTTTCTTTCTTCCTTGCTTCTTTCTTTCTTTTTTCATTTTTTTATTTTTTCATTTAAAACAAGTAGATTCGTTAATATGTATTTTCCTCACAGCCAAAATCGAATATTTCCTTGTTTATGACTTATTGGAAGAATTTGAGCCGTGAGAGAATCGCTTCTGGCTAAGTGTGTGGGCTTCTTCGCGCAGATTTCTGCATCAAAACAAACATTTATGCGAAAGGCCTCGTCATACTTTCTTTGACTAAATTTCAAGGGTAAGCTGGGCCTTCACAGCCATCTCCGCCACCGCCACACGAGGGTAGAAAAATACGGAAAGAGGTTGACGTTTTCAATGCCCTGATGCGAGCAGGTGCTGGTTACTTATTGTCAGAAAACGTTATACACTTCTACTTCTCCTTTCTTTTTTTCCTTCTTTCTTTCTCTCGTTTTATCACTTAAACCGAACAGCATCTCTGATAAAATCGTTTTTGGCTTTTCACGCGGTCAAAACGGAAGAGTTCAATATTTACGAGGCATTGGCAGGGCATAAAATCGAACGAAGTAACTGATATATATATATATATATATATATATATATATATATATATATATATATAGTTTTAGTGAAAAGAATCAGTCACTTTAAATGAGCAGGCTCATGTCGATTTCGAAGTTTTGTGAGAACACTGTTATACAAGAAACCCATGCCCGATGAGTGAATGCGTCATGAAGGTGCTCACAGGAAACGTCTCACCTGTTCAGTTTATTTGACATATTCTTTGTAATAAAATTATCAAGGCTCTATCTCCATCCCAATAACGAGCACTGTACGATAAAAAATTGCTTGCCAAAATATATTTTATCAGTAAAACCATTAACATTACACCAAACTTGGCCCCAAATATTATCATACCTCAACACTATATATATATATATATATATATATATATATATATATATATATATATATAAATGTATGTATGTATATTCTCATGTTTTGGGTCTTTTCTTGTATAGAGTAGTGTAAGGTATTTTGGTATTACCCACTAATATTTCCCTTATGTTTATTTTTGCATCTTCATACACTTTCATATAAATTATTTATAATAATTTCACGCCAAGCAAGGTGTTACCGCCACTGATGTACGGGGGCTGCATAGAAGAGTTAAAGTTTTAGACAGGGGGAGAATGAAGACAAAAACAAACCAGATAGAGGGGGGAAGGGAAAGGGCATGAGAAGGATGTGAATACAGGAGTGAAGACAATTACGAAGGGAGAGGGAAAGGAAAAGAACAAGATTCACGGGGTGATGTAGAATGGACTGGAGCGAAGGGGATAAGAGATGGGAAATGAATTTTCATTTAAATTCTTGAAGCTTCTAGCCGTCAGGAAGTATATGGGAGAGAGTTCAACATCGCGAGAAAAGAAGCTGAAGAGTAGAATTGTCGTCTGCATTTGGTTGATCTAACCGTAAAAGGGTGGAACCATGTTGCCAGTCGGGTTGGCCGAGTGAATTCTTGTGGAAGGGGCACCAGTGAGCTAAGTTTGTCAGAACAGAAGCCATGAAAATATTTATCGAAGAGATAGAAGGAAACCACATCCAACCCGTGAGAAAGTGGCTGGAGTCGAACTTCCAGGTTGGACACAATCACATTACAGATTCTCATTTGGAGCCTGTCGAGAACACTGAGACGAGCAGCAGGGTACCGGACTAGATAGGACAACAGTATTCCATACACGGGCGAATGGTTGATTTATATATGTGCAAGATGGATTCAAGCGGAAAAAGCTTCCTGGCCCGACACAGTGACCCAAACTTCTTAGCAGTAGATTTAGCTATTGATTCAATGTAATGATTCTACTTGAGGTCGGAAGAAAGAATAAGGCCGAGATGGCATAGTGCATTGCTTTCAGGTAAACTTGCTTGGTACATGCTTATGTGTGGAGGGAGAGATTGCCTGTGATGGTTGACAGATAGGAGTTCCGTTTTAGAGACATTGTAATTTATGAAACACTTCTTACCCCAATCAACCACTGAGATTGGCTTGCTACATAAAGATGTGTAGTAAGCTAAAAACAGGTTGAACTACCTAGAGGCATAGCTCAATCTTCGTTATTCTCAACCAGAGCTTACTAGGCAAAACAGAGACTGACGTTAACCCACAATAGGTAGACCTAGCAAAGCGAAAGTCATATTCTTTCTCGGAAAGGAGATCGTAAGATGCTTAAGCGATTCGGCTTGTAATAAGGCTTCGAGTAATTCACCAACAAGAGGTAAGAGACTAATAAAGCAATAATTGGGAGGTTACTGCATTCTACGAATGTACGTTGTGGTGCACTGGATATCGACTCGGAACGACAAATCGAAGAGCCGAGTTCGAATTCCGGTTGAATTCCTTGCATTCACTTACGCACTAATACCCTTGGGAAAAGTATTAATCCGTCGCTTTTCTCCAATTATGGGTTAGATAATAGAATATATTGGGTTCTATAGCCTTGGCTGGCAACCAGTCTACCGCAGAAAGCAATGGTAACCTACTGCGGGATAATCTTCTGCTCAGTCAGTCAGGTCTCTTTGAGATGTGATCGTCCCAAGGGTGTATCACGTATGGCACTTAACTGACAGTATTCTACAGACTTCAATGCAAACAGGAATAGAAGAGGATTTTCAACAAGCTGAAAAGCAGGCAGCAGTAAGACATTTGTTGTAAAGTTTGGAAAGAGCAGGAGCCAGCATTTGAGCACATTTCTTTAGGATGATGGCAGGAATCCTGTCACTTCCTTTTGCTTTGCCGATATGCAATTTAGAAATGATCTCTAAAAATGGACGGGTTATGCGCATATCACTCCGTAGAGTCTGTTCTAGGGGGGAATCTAGCAAATGTACTACAAAAGAGTTGAGAGTGGAGTTTCGAGCGAAGCACTCTATCTTATCTACTGTAGGTATAACAACTTTGAATTGATAGAAAAGAGGTAGGAATGAGTATTTTATTGTTTAGCACACACATGTAATCTCGAGAAACAAACTTGTGGGAGGCTATAGGTTATCTCTTTCTATCAGCAAAAGTGACTACAATTCTTTGAGAACATGCTTTAAGTCATTACGAACATTGACAAAGAAAATTTGGTTACAATCAGAACGGACACTCTGGTATAGATAAAATAAGCGATTCCTGTGAGCTATAGCTGCTGAACCAGAAGGTGATAACCAAGAACGCTTTTATATTCATATACACTTTATCCCTTGATATTAATCACATACTCTCATATTCTCATAACAAATAGTATATTTTAAAACTACATACTATCATAGATATGATAAATATACACACAAACGCATATATTATATATATATATATATATATATATATATATATATATATATATATATACGTGAAAAAATATTTATATAATATGATTATACATATATATATATATATATATATATATATATATATATATATATATATACGCTCTCGCATGCCGATTGAGCACTATGGAGAAATGGGAGATTTTATAAACAGTAGCTACTCACGCATTTACGCATCGCTCATTCAGTAATGAATTTGAACACTCTAGACTACTGGGGTGTCTTTGCATTGTATATAACACACTAAGTCATCCTTCCTCAACCAGGCGCCCATAGCTCTGAGGTAGAATGGCTTACTGATGTCAATTCGGTCGGCTTTTAATCCTGACTAAAAATCGGATGTCTAACTGTACTGATGATATGTGATACAGCGAAACAGGACTGTCTGCTGATGACTATATTTATATGAATAAAAGAAAGTGACAAGAGGAAACAAACGGAATTTATCAAAGCAAAAATGAAATTAATATATTTGAAACAAAGTATCTATAAACAAAATCAAAATATTTTTGGTTACTTGAAAATTATAAAACGTTCAGTCATTCAGTGGGTGAACTGAATAATATTAGATATTTAATTCCGTCTTTTTGCATACTCAAAGATATTTTTTCTTATGAATTATGTTTTTTAGATTGTTATGATAAAAAATTCTAAAATGATGAATTTCACTGTTTTCTTTTAATTCTTTTATATGTTCTGATTTAGGAGAGTATTGGTTCTATTAGGAACGTTGAAATTGAGAAAAACCGGAGAGCACATTTTTAACTCAATTTTTAGATGGCTGGTAATAATTTTTAGTGGTTTTCAAGTTGAGAAGATATTTCTCTAAAATTAGAGAATATAATTATTTTGTCGGAAAATGTTAACGGATGGAAAATACAGATGAGAAGTTAATGAGTACGCAATTATTTTTAAGCGAATTCATCAAAGAGAGCCGAATCAAAATATCTGTCAGTGGGTTTTGACGATGTGTGACCCTAGGCCGAAAAAGGGCCCTAACAATTTCCTGTGTACTGGATTACCGGAACAGTTGATAAGAACAGGAAGACAAATAGAGTGAGTACGGTTTTCTCCCCTTCTATTGGAAGTCGAAATGGATAAATGTAATAGTTTTTATTTCGAGATGGTAAAGGTTATACAATGAGGAGAATGAAAGCCTTACACTCTTCTTTCCCACACAAGTCTGAATGCTGTTTAAAAAAAAACAGAATGCAAGACGAGATTTGATGAGTTGGCTCCCATGTCTTGTGAGAAGAGGCTGAAAATACGATCCATGTGAAAACTCAGCTGCTGCTAGATATAAAAGGAAGACGATCGGAGAGTGTTATTGCAAATTTAACCAAATGATCGTCCCGTAGAAATAAAGACGGTTATTATACGGAAATACTAGCCAACTGACATTTTTGTTCCGTCCCTAGCTTGTAATCTTGTAATTATATATATATATATATATATATATATATATATATATATATATATATATACACCCCGGATCGTTGCGGTCATGAATCTGGTTTTTATCATATACCGAATCCTCGCAAGTCTGGTCCATACTTATCAAGTGGTAATAAACGGTCCTGTTTTGACTAATCTGCGATCAACAACAGCCTGTGCAAAATCGGCACAAGGTCAAGGAGGTTGACTGGACTCAGCCAGGGGTCATGTTATAAATTAATATTTTGATAATATTCGATCGCAGCCCTCCCGAGAACTTTCCTTCTCAGTAAATAATTGCGTAAGAGCAGTGCATTTGTTGTTATTTATGAGATCCCTTTTGTGTTCAGTTATACGTTTCTTTTTGTGTTTTTGTTTTTGTTTTTTTAATTTCTGCAATTTTTTCCTGTAATGTGAGGGACAGATTTGGTAATTTATTTTATATAGGTCTGCTAGTGAATCATTATTGTTAAGGATGTTTTTAATACTGATTATATCCATTAAGTTTTTTAAAGTTGTGACTTTTTACATGTTTGCTTAGATGGAAAAATTTTTTCTGGATAATGGAGGTTATGGAGTTGGCAAGTAGTATTACGCGTCTGTTTTTATTTATTTATTATTGTGGATAATGTTATTTTTGCTGTGGTTGTATATTTTAAGTGCTTTTTTGCGTTCTGGATAAAATCATATGAATATTGGAGGATTTTTATATTAATAGTCATCTACATCTGCACACATACAGACGCATTTTCCGTTTATCCCATACTAACGAAGTTCATTCGGTTGTACTGTAAAAACAAAAGATGCACGCAATAATTTGCGTGAAGATCATTGCAAAGAATCTTAGTAATTAATTTCTCTTAATTTGAAAAAAGAATAATACTCAAATAAATAAATAAATAAATAACAAAAAATAAAAACAAAAACAAGAAAAAGCACACACCCAATACAAAATAACATACATTAAATTAAGGAGAAACCAACCCAAAAACAAAACAATACCTACCAATCCCTAAACCAAACAAGTTACGCGCCAGCACCACCAGCCCTTTCAAGATTAATAAATTAACCTACCATGAACTTTGCCAAAAAAAAAACACTTGACCCTAAGACCAACCCCTCTAACACCCAAAAATAACAAATCCAACACAAATAAACGGTCTTTTCAACTAGATAATTCTCATTTCTAAAAAAATCATCTGAGGATGAAGCCAAAACATAATTGGCCGGCTTCGAAACTTGAGAAATTGTTTGTGTAGTGATACTATGAATTTAAAAACAATGTAACAACCATTACAGTATAACGCTCTACATTTGTATCGAGCAGTTTTTATAAAAGTAAATGCATGAACAAAAAGGTAAATAAACCTACGAGTTCAACAACTTAGTTACTATATATATATATATATATATATATATATATATATATATATTCTTGATTCTGTGTTGTTTGAGCTTTAATTATAAACGATGAAAGGATAATGATATTAGAACTTTTTTATCAATCAATTTCTCTCCTAAAGTGTGAAATTCACTGAACTTATGAATATCTTACTTAATATTTACTTTCCAGCGTTATACAATAAAAATGTACTTTAAATATAACCTAAATAAATAATGGATAAATTTTCAATCAGGCCTATTTCGATGATTGTCACAAATAACATTTCCATCATATATTCTTTTCTTTGTAAGATGATGCTTTTCTTTTCTAAAAAAAATTCTAAAAAATTTAAAACAAGCCATGCGATATGTGGCCTATAATGTTCGTATATGTGTTCTTATGATATAAAAATTACAGAAACACAAAAATAAAATAGAAATATCCAATGTAATCTCAAAGGAAATTAATACAATAGTTTTACAGTTTTTTTTTTTGTTTTTTTTTTCAATCAGCTCACTTGGTCTAACTTTACCAGCTCCATGAAAAAAAATGCATTTCTTCTTTCAATACCTCAAAATCCCAGCTCGTGTAGCTTCATCATCACCCTACAAACACGGCGACTTCTGCAGTCGGGATAAATATTGTCACTCTCTACGAGGCTCGATGCTTTTAAAATCTGTTGATCAACAACTAGTCTAGAAAAGAAAACAACTGAGCAAGTGGCTACGTAACCCACTGTGCGCCATTTCGTTTGTTACAATTTTTTGTTTCTTCACCGACTACATTGATCTACAAAAATGTTAAATGCAATGCCACTTATTATCTACAGCCTTCTTGGTTACTCGTCTTTTATTGTTCTTTCTTCTTAAATTTGTTTTTTTTTATTATTTCACACTAATAATCCGATTGTGTCTTAGTGGCTTTATTGCGTTGTTTGAGGAGAAATCTTAAAGAATAATCATATATGTACAGTCAGGCGGTTCTCTTCTTCAACTAAATTATGCTTACGGCAAAACCGCATTGAAAACCGGTTCTCGTAAAAACATCAAAGTTATGAAACGTGGTGCCTGGTGTGTATCTAGATGAGTAATCCCTTGTGAACACTGGATGTTGCAAGCTTGGAAAAGCGGATTGTGTAATGTATAATTTTTCGAAATTAAAAATGGAGCCGAGTTCCAATAGTATTCGAGTTCATTATATATACTTACGAGTGAATACGCCAGGGAAATATAAGAATCTCCTCATCTAAGCATTAATTAGTAGTAACTGTTTCAACAAATCTGTCAGTCAGTTAAGTGCTATACGTGATACACGCTTGGGCGATCATGTCTCGAAAGAGACATGACTGACTGGGCAGAAGATTATCCCGCAGTAGGCTGCCATTGCTTTCTGCGGTAGACTGGTTGCCGACCAAGGCTATGGAACCCAATCTGTCCTGCTATTGAACCCATAACTGGAAGGAATAGATGGATTAATACCTTTCTCAAGGGTGTTTGCGCGCAGGTGAATGCAATGAATCTGGCTGGAATTCGAACTCGGCTCCCCGAAAAAAAAATTCTTACAAATCTAAAAATATTTTCTGGATATAATTACTCTGCAAAATGTGATTTAAATTCCGAATAATATATCTCACGAACTCACTTTCTACTTCTTGGCGTCAGTTTTTATGCTATTTGGGCAATTCCAAGTCATATTCTGAATAAGTGTCTTCATCTCCAAAACAATATATATATATATATATATATATATATATATATATATATATATATTGTAAGTGGCTTTAATAAACACACTTTCATCGCTACATAAAATCTTGCATGCTTCAGTATTATGAATTGTACCGTCCGAAGAAATGCAGTTCATAGTATTAAAGCATGATAGTTTTTGTGTAGCGCTGTAAAATATTTTTGTTATAATCACTTATAATAAAAATATTACAATGCTAATAATATATTGCTTTGTGTTTGTACTGAGCACTTTTAAAAATAATTGGTAAAAAAAACTTTTTCTTTCTTTCTTCTTTTACCCCTTAATATTACTTTTAACAGTTATGTATTAAACCACTTTTATTTTTGCTTCTTACATTTTTTATTCTTAATTCTAAATGTTACCTCTTAATTTTTCTTTTCATTTTACTTTTTTTTATTTTATCTTATTTTTACTTTTATTCAAAATTTCAAATTTTTAATTTTCTCTAGATATTTATGCACATGTAATATGTGAATATTTAAATTTTTAAGACTCATGGTTTAGGACCCTTTGATTTCTTCACTTTGCTTTTTATTATCTTAATTTTAATTTTAAATTTTAAATTTCCAAATTATATTTTTATTTACTTATAATCGTAGAATAATTAATTTTTTAATCTTGGTATTACAAAAGCAGTAACTTAACTTCATAATATTTAATTCCGATGAACACTGAGTGAACTTAAATTCAAATCTATTAAACTTAGAAATAGTTTTTACAAAGGGACTACTATTAAATTCAGAAATATCATTAATAATGACCTTAATGATAAGGTAATATCTAGAAATATAATCTGGAATACTCCTCGTTACAATCTGATCTTTAAAACAAAATTAGTACAAAAATTCTCAGACCTGATTAATAAACATCTTCCCAAAACTACTCACCGTAGTAAAATATTTAATAATAATACTCTTAAATTAAGCTTTTTTGTGCGGATAACCTCAAATATAATGAAAAACATTATAATAAAAACCTCAACAAGTATACAATTAAAAAACTTAAGTCTCGCAATAATGCAGTAAATAATACCAAATATAATACAACTAACACCAGCGGAATTCTCATGATTGCCCACTGCATAAAAATTGCTTACCTAGTTCCCTAATTATTCTTTGCACTATTTCTACATTTGAAAATCCTATTGTTAAAACTTTTTATATTGGGAGAAATATAAACTCGTTTAAGACCCGCTGGTACCAGCATGAGCTATCTCACAATAATAGTACTTATAAATACATAAGTTCAGTACAATTTGATTTATTTCTAAAAATATTGTCCTGTTTTTAATACTTTGCTAAGCTTTTGGACAGCGTCTTTATATTTTAGTGTCAGATCTTTTCACCGATGGTTATCGACGATATATATTGATTTAGAATATGGTTGTGGTACGTAGCTACGAAACTGAAGGAAGCCTCTATTATAAAACCAAAACAAAAAACAAAAACAAACCATTAGTATCATTTATTATAAACACAGCCCAAAAATTCTGACGACATTTGGAAATTAGATATATAACTACTTTTAGAAGTATATTTATCTATTTATTATCACAATGATTCTTGCATAACTTTTATATTTGCAAAATAACAAAAAGGAAAACCTCCAAAGAGTTTATCCGAAAGCAGTAGGAAGTAACTTTTGAACATTTTCTGTGAAAAAAAAACAAAAAAGACACATGAAATAATATAAAAGCCAAACAAATGTGTCTTGTCAGTCTTGAATATAACAAAATTTCTCCACAGGAAACACTTTTCAAACAACTAATGTATTATCGTAATTCTTTTTCCATTTGGGAGTTCATGTCTCTGTTGTCAATATAAAGAAAACACCAACATATATTGATTATACTCCAAAATTTCCCTCTCTAGAGATTTGGCCTGCCACCTCACTGAACAAAGTTTCATACATAAATATTTAACACAAAACCACGCCTTCTAATGACCGTCAATTAAGGGTCAATAGTACAACAGTACTCTGCCAATGCAACTGTATTTCCAATCAAATTACAATGACCTACCATGAATAAAATGTGATTTACTCTTGACGCGCAATTGTTAAAATTGCTGTGAATCATCTGTTCAGGTGTCTCTAGAAGTGGTTCCATGAACGTAGCAGGTGAACCCATAATTATTTCAGACTTCAGGCTGTTAACAGAATAAACACTCTAACTTTCTATCCCTGAACATCTCTCTTCTTTTTTTTTTTAAATGATGACCAAAAGCGATCAAAATTCTTAAGAGCATTTCACACAATTTCGGCAATCCCTGTAAATGTTTGTACTCGAGATCAAAGATTTCTTCTATTATGGAGACACACAGTAAAAGGACGGAAAGACTTTCCATACCTTTTCTTTTAAATTAGTCTTAAATAATTTAATTATGTATCTATATTTCTCTCTCTCTCTCTCTATATATATATATATATATATATATATATATATGTGTGTGTGTGTGTGTGTGTGTGTGTGTGCATTCTTAAGAAAAAGAATCATAATTTATTAATAAGAGCAGATACAACATAAATCTTAATTAACATTATTATTTTTCCTCTTCTTTCCCTTATTTCATATTACTTTAAATTCGGTCGTTTATAATTTTTGTCGAAAGGTTTCTAAAAATCGTAAACGTCTCGATACTTTTATATCGGGTTTTGTTAATAAATTATTATCCCTTTTTTCTAAAGAGTATTATGCATGTATGTATAGAGTTATAGCATCAGTTAGCCCTGTTTAAGTATGCTTTTTCCTAACTAGGGGAAAAATGATTTTTATTTTATATTTTTCCCTTAATTAGTTCTTATTATTTTAAATACAATCTTTGATAATAATTTTTCTTATCAGGTATTTTGTTTTAATTTACTGAAGATTATTTCTGAAAAGTGTTGGCCGAAAGATATCTAAAAATCATATACATCGTGATACTTTTTATCTGGTTTTATTAAGGAACTAGCAGTATAGCCCGGCGTTGCTCAGGTGTAATGAAAGCTTTAAAACTAATCCATGGTCATCGAAGCTCAGATTCAGCCTAAAGAATATTTGTGTGAAGTTAGGTGAGAATCGGATAAAAATTGTGGATTTGTACAAAGGACATACAGACAGATAAACAGACACACACACACAAACATCTTGCCTTATATATATATATATATATATATATATATATATATATATATATATTATCGATTTTCTGCACTATTGTAAGAACTGCAACCTTGAAACTTCTGAATATTGTTTCTTATGTCTTTCTCTATGAGTGTATCAAATTTGATTAAAATCGGCCCATTCCTTCTATAACACGATTTTTTCGATTTTCGATATTTATCCGGGGTACCTCAACACAGAACCTAGCTAAGAACACTTACAGACGCTTACAGTACAACTGTGTAAATCTTCAAGAAAACCGGTTCAGCCGTTTCTGAGTCTATAGGTAACGGACACACACACACACACAAACATAGTTCCTTTTATAAAGAAGTTTAGATTAGATTATGTCTCTTTTTCTTAAGAGTATTTTAGGTTGGTGTGGCAAGTGTGCAAGTTGTATTCACTTTAGTCGGGTTGATCCGGTATCCCCCTTTTTGGAGGAAGATTCATTGGGATTTGTTTAAGGGCAGGGTCGCAAGTCTTAACCTGTTATTTAACCCATAATTTGAGGAAAGGGACGGATTAATACCATTCCCAAGGGTACCAGTGCGTAAGTGAATGCTCACCGATTTCACTTTCCAAGCAAACATCCACCGCACCTCCGTCGCTAAATGCTTACAGCACCTGGTATTCCGAAACGGTCACCCATCTAAGTATTGACCAGGCTCAACTTAGGTGATCGAACGAGAACCAGTGTATTCAACGTGATATGACCGTGGCTCTCTCTCTCTCTCTCTCTCTCTCTCTCTCTCTCTCTTTATATATATATATATATATATCAGAGTTAGAATCGCCAATTCCGTCGGATATCTAACTGTACTGATGAGCAGTGAAACAGATCTCTCTGCGGATGACTCAATTTATATATTATCCTACGTTTTAAACACGACTTGTAGTTTCATGCATTATACAATCACGTATATTATGAACTGAACGCTTTAAAAAAAAATAAGAAGTTGAAAAACGCTTAATTCCTAATATGCACCTGATGATTGCATAATGCATGAAACTCCGAGCCATGAATAAAACGTATGATAATATGCATATTTATTAATATATACTTATTACTATGCTATATCGCATTGAGTGGTGTTCGATTAACAACTGATAAATATTTTTATATTCATATATATCTGGGAGTATATACATATATATTTATTTACATCCCTACATCCATATATATATATATATATATATACAGAAAGAGAGAGATGTGTGTTTGGGTGTGAGGAAGAGAGAATGTCTGTAGCATAGAGCGAGATGAAGAGAGTCAACATATATACGAGCCATCTCTAAAACGTTTCCTGCCCGACAAACTTCCCAAAATATTCCCAAACATCATTTCTTATGGCGCCCCTTTTAAGTAGACCCAACAATTCTGATTTTCATCACCCCTCATTTTGATTTTCAGCACCCCTCATACACATAAAGTAAAAAATAAACAACTCAATAAAAATAATATGCTAACTGCTAGAAATTAATAATTTCTATGTTAGCGCATTAACAAAAGCATCCCTTGACAGGAGATTTTTTTTTATTCGCCACTTAATTTCGCGTAATTGAAAATGAAATTGATTTAGTTTTAATTGCAATTCCTTCTTAAGGAGTAGCTGAACGAAAAGGAAGAATAAAAATGAAGGAAAATGGGGTTGACAAGAGATCATTCATAAATGAAAGAAGGGACGACCCGAAGAAAAGAGGAAAGAAAAAGAAGGAAAGGCATGAAAAGAGAATCTAAAGGAAATTAAGGATAGAAAAAGTAAGCCGATATGAATTAACGGAATCTCGTGTTAACGTCAAAATAAAGGGGAGTGAAGAATAAAAGCGAAAAATGGAAACAAACAAAAGAAGAAACAAAGAAAGACATTACAAATTCAGAGAGAAACAAACCGCAAATCTAATTATACTAAATTAATTTACAATAGGAAATATGGCCTGCTGATTTGCTAAAATATCCTAGAACTTTGAGGCACTTATTTGTCAAATGCGTGGAAGTACAACCCTAGGTTTTTTAGATTCACACACTAATCCAGAGAAAGACGAATGAACTGTCTAGGGTACTTCACGTGGAAATAGAGTTTGCAGAATTTGACACTCATAGGACATACTGCAGTCAAGAAAGAAAAAGAAAATCAGAATTTTTTTCTGGGTGATGGATTCTGTTTTACTCTTTAGATGATCTTTGCTTAGCCATTACACTGATGTTTTTCACTAGCAATATTTTTATCTTTTAATTAAACTTCCTTTTCTAATAAAAATTATTTCATTTTCTCGTTTCTTTATTAGCTAGAGAACTGAAGAAATCAAAAGTGCTATACACTTTATTTTATTATGCAAATCAAATAGACCGAAATAACTAAAAAATATTCTCAACTAATATATCTCTAGTATTCTTCTATATTTCTGAGATTAGGTATTATTTACAGTATTTACACTATTCGGACTAGTCATCATCTTTGTTGCCATTTGTACGACGTTTAAGTCTTTTACGCTCTGGCCTTCGACAGGTGCTAAGAATTTTGAACCGAAACCTTTATTACAATCACTGGGGTATATCATCCTAATTTCTTGCATAAAGAGTTGTTAGTTCAATATAGCAGGGTGAACTTGCAGGGTTAGAGGGAGATAATTCATGACTTCCAATCGAGACTTTACGCAAGGAATGAGAATTATATAGACCAGTGATTGTAATAAAGGGTTCGGTCCGAAATTCCTAGTATCTGAAAAGGCCGGAGCGTACCACGGCCGAAATGTCGTACAGATGGCAACAAAGATGAGGACAATAGTCCTAATAATGTAAATACTGTAATATTTCTCTAATTTAAACTGGTCTATTTCTACACCTTAACAAAATATTCACCCAACACCTGGTGGTAGGTGTGTAGCATAAGTTATGAGACGACCAGCGTTCACAAGCTATGACCAGCTAAGACAAGCTTAGTATAAAGTTACCGCGTAGGCGGGGACTGTAATCTGTGTTCCCTACATTAAAAACCGACCTTGAATCACATCTCCTCTTAGTGAGGAAGGCTGAATAAATTAAAAAACACTTAACAAAATATTCCCTCGCCACCTGCAGGCAGGTGTGTAGGACAAGCTAGGGAACGACCAGCTTTGAGAAGCTAAGACCCACTAAGACAGGCTTAGATCAGCTAATACCAGCTAAGACAAGTTTAGATCAGATAAGACCAGATTAGTAACCAGTAACCGCATAGGTGGGAGCTGGTTAATTTTTGACTAATGGCCCGAGCGTATGCGCTCAGATTCTCAGCACTAAAACCGACCTTGCGTCACATCTCTTCTCAGTGAGGGAGGCTATCTAAATAAAACACTTAGCAAAATATTACTCCCCACATGGTGCCGGGTTTGTATGATAATCAAGGGAACTACAAACTTCGACATTCTACGACCAACTAAGACAAGCGCAGATCAGCTAAGACAAGTTTAGTACCCAATTGCTACATATGCGAGGTCTGGATTAATTTTGACCAGCAGCTCAAGCGTTAGCGTCAGTTTCCCCACACGAAACCTATCTTGTGTCAAAACACGCTTCGGTGGTGTAAATAAGCCCTTCGTAAAATATTCAACCCCTCACCTGGTGGCGAGATTGTGATTACTTTGGGAACAACCAGCTTTGACAAGTTTAGACAGTTACCGCTTATGTGGAGTCTGGATAAATTTGATCAATGACCCAAGCGTACGCTCTCGCCCTCCCCCATTAAAAACCGACCTTTTGTCACAACTCGCCTCTGATGGAGGCTTGGTAAATGAATAATCAGTAAAATGCTCACCCGAAACGTTGGAGGTGTGCAGGATTAGCTGGGAATGACCAGATTTGACAAACTATGATCAGCTAAGACAATATTAGCCCAGCTAAGAAAGACTTAGTATCCAGTTACCGCGTATACAGGGGCAGTGTTATATTTGACCAACGGCCGAAGTCTACGCACTCTGGTTCCTCACATCAAAACCTACTTTGTGTCACAACTCGCCTCGGTAATAAGTGTAATTACATTTTTTCCCATTTTCAATTGTTAGTTTTTAGATATTTGCTCTTACGAAAATGGACTGATAGAAGTCTGTATACAGATGAAGCAAATAATAACTTAAGACATCTGTAATGCAATAAAAATATTAAAATTCAGAAGTTTGCATACAAAGAAACATTGCAGGTAGTAAGAAGAAGAGTTGAAATTATTGAAGGTGTATTTCGTATTTATAGCATCAATCTTTTATAGTCATATAGAAGTGGGGACTAGAGGATTTGCAGCAAGGTCCTTATGCAAAGCCTTAACAGATAGTGGGAGTCAAAAAAAAGGAAAGCACTCAAGTCCATAACCGAAACAGCGGAAAGAACTGCTAATTGGTTATGGATCAAAAGGGACAATGCCTGGATTCCAAAACAAATTGTTACCTAAAATTCCACGAAATTCTGCGTTTAAATTAATGTTTCGGGCGAGCTCATGTACGGTTTGCCTCTAAATGGAAAGTGGGTCTGACTGTCGCCAATCAGAATCATTTGCAAGGTTTCGTACCGGGACTAAACGTAATTTTGCAGTGTCTGAAAGCGCTTATCGAGGGTGGACTAGAAACTGATCATTTCTGGTCGGGTCGGGTCGGCGCGGTTAGGTGGATATGATGTTGAAAGACCCGAAACCTGCTAGTGATCCTCGCGATGACATCACTGACGGCACCCTCTAACGCCCCCATTACGGTGCGTATGTTGGAAAGAAAAAAATATATATATATATATATATATATATATACCCTGTAATTATTAAGCAAGTCATATATACTTCAATACAACAAACTACGTTTGAAAGAATATCAAAACTTAAACAGTCAATTCAATTTAGATATCAAAATAAACCTGGATCTAAAATTCGAGATAAGTTAGTTGATGTAATCTGAAAAACTGTTGCCTGGTGTTATTAGGTAAAATCAAATAATCTCGTTTTACTTCAAAATGAAACGCCCAAAAAGACTAATGAAATGAGTCTTGTTTAATTAGAACAATATTTCAGTACACCTCCTTGGTTTCAGTCGCTGATGTGCATGAGTGTAGCTTCGAAGTGAATATTCACACTCCCTGATTTGATTATAATAATTTCCCTATTCTGCTGATTTATGATCATCTATTCGGCTACATAAAAAATACTTGACTGGGAAGCAGTAGGTATGACGTCATATTTGCTGTTGATTTTGATATTTATTTGACATTTATATCAACAGGATGAAAGCGTTTAGATCTAAACACTGTAAAACTGATGGAAGATGTGTGAGGACTGGAAGTGGGAATAAGTTTAAAAATAAACCTGATTTTGCCGAATTTCATTATGTTACCTTGGTCAGCCTATGAAATTTTCAGTCAACCCTCTTATTTTTTCCGTCATCTTTTTAAAGTTTCAGCTAGGTATCGCTAAGCATCGTTTGAAAACAAATTCAGCTTCCCATTTTGCACTGTTGTTAAGGCTCGAGCGTCATCCTCTAATAAAACAACCCTATCGATATAAATGGCCCTACAGGCTAGTTCTTATTCTGCTGGTACATGATAATACCACAATGCCAAATTATGTCCATTTCCAAGAGAAGTCGCTACCAGATACTTCTGAAGTCTTCTTTGAACAGTCAGATGCCAGTTTCTTCTTCTTCTATGTACCTTGACTTTTCAGGACGTAGGTGATCATGGCCTTCCACGTCTCCCTAACCCTGGTGGTTCTTAGCACGCTTTTCCATATAACATATCGCCAACTCCGTTATGTTATCCCTCCGCTCAGGCCGGTTAACTACATTACACGCTGTTTTCCCCTGTCGCACCTTCCATTTATTTTAGTATCAGGTTCTCTAAGCCCTCCTTCCACATTGCATGTCCAGGAACTTTAACTGTCTCTTCCTGATACTCAATATTAATTTCCTTTCTGTTTCCATTCCTTCCAACACCTCAAAATTGCTCACATGCTCGGTACATGATATCAGCAGTATCCTTCTGTAGAACTACATTTCAGCTGCTTCAAGTTTTCCTTTCTTTTGTTATGATATTATCCAACATTCACTGCAATATTGAAGAACTGACATCACATAACAATATAGTAACCTTTTCTTTGTTTCCAGTGAAAGTTTCTTGTGTTGAATACTTTATTCGGCTTCTGGAACGTGTCCTTCGTTATGCTAATTCGCCTTCGGATCTATGTGTCACACTTTTCGTTTTCTGTTAGAACACTTCTTAGATATTTAAATTTTTGTATCTGTTTGATTTTTGTATACCCCACCTGTATTTGGCATTTTGAAAAATTACAGTTACTAATAAGAGTTTAATTTAATACATGAAATATTTACCAGATCTAGCGTCGATCCTTCATAGCCATTCTATGTACTTGTCAGGAAATCCTCGTATTTCTTAAATATCTTTTATATTACTAGTTTGACTCATAAATAATTTCTATTTATT